>NDGN011545893.1:18387-28489 GCA_002564285.1 Tympanoctomys barrerae | reverse complement strand
AACTGCAAGCTAAAGTTCTGTGATTGTCCATACAGTGTCCATCCTGTAGCAGACACCACAGCAAACCAGCTGGGACTCTGGTTTGGCTGGTTGGGGTACAGCCCAAGTCTTCCTGTTCTTGGAGACCCCCTACCCCCAGGGGACATTAGTGTTCAGCCAGGGCTGAGAAGGTCCCACTAGCAAAAGCCTTCCCAAATTTGAGGCACTTCTTGGGTACGAACCCCACAAAAGACCAGTTTTCCTACTAGCACACTGCCTAGGCTATTATAAAATCCGTGCCAATTACAGATGTTCCTCACTTAGCTATCTGTTTGACAATTGTTGGGGCTTAGAATGCCTTGCTGGAACTTTTGACCCATCTTTTATTTTTGTAGAGTTCCCCGAATCTTGTTTATAGTGTCCCTTTTTTCATACAATACACTTTGTTCACACAGCAGTGGAATTTTTGCTGACTGTATTGTACAGTGCCATACTATACTTTTAAATTCTGTTATACATTATAGTCCTCCATGTACGAATTATACAAATAAAATTAAGTCACCAAGTTGGAGTTTTCTTTGACCGTATTTTGGTCCAGAATATTACAATGTACATACTACGTACAATTCCTCATTTAGCAGTTCCGTCATCTCATGACCTAGGTGCAAGAATGGAGCTTTGTGAATAAAGGAGGAATGTTTGTATTAAGGAAAAGTCTTAATAAATGTGCTATTCTTATATACTGCCTACTGTTCCTTAAGAATTCAAAGAAGGGAAACTCAGAGCCGTGGGACATGTCAGAGATGGGGCATAGAAAGCGAGAATGGCTGAAAACTCAGGAAAATAGTTTTATTTTTGGGCTTTATCTACAAAGCCATGGTACAGCTTTTCTAGCTGCTGACTATGACACTGGTGATTTGTGGTTTGAGCTTCAATCCCTTTATGATATAAGATGATGTCCTCTGGGCTCAGGACAATGAGACATTTAAGCCTGAGGCTTTCCACGGTGGGACTGACACCAGAAGTAACCGTGGCCAGGGCTGCGGAGGAGCTAATCCGGCAGGAGCCTGGTCGTGCTGAGAGTGGGGCAGGTGACAGGCCCTACGCAGGGGCTCCACCCGGGGGAGCATGCGGGACTTTCTGCTTAGCAGCTAGCTCCTCACACACACTGAGCCCAAAACGAAGGCTGGCAGATGCACTGGGGGAACTTGGGTGGTGATGGGCTCCAGGCCTTGCGCCCCGGGCTTGTCTGGGTGAGTCTGCCCGACTGTCATCGTGCCAAACTGGGCTCTAGTTCCCAGGTATCAGAGCTGGGCTAGAAAAACCGGGTCTGGGGCGCCTGAGATCCTGGCCTCACAGCACCCATTAACTAGTTCTCACCATAAGACCTCTTCCACCTTTTTCCCAAAGAACCTCTCGAAATTAAAAGCAAAGATTCTAGGAGTAGAGAGGAGGTGTCCTGGTCCCGGGTGGGCCCTGTACCTATCTATGTGCAGATCCTGCACCCTCCACCCCAAGCCCTGGCTGGCTGAGCCTGGCCCTCTGCTGCCCCCTGTTGGTGTGGACTTGGAAGGAAGAAACTGAGTAAAAGTGGGCGGGAAACAGCTGGCCCTAGCAAGCAAAGACTCTGCTGTCTGAGACAGGGGTGTCCTGTAGGGGGACCCAGGGTGGGGTTGGCCACAGGTGGGGGTGTGACTGGTGACTCCGCTCCTTAAAGCTGAGCTTCTACTTTTAATCTAGGGATGGCTGTTCCCAGGATGTGGGAGTATGGAAGGAATTCTGTTCCCAAAGGCCTGACATGAAAACAAATCTGAAATGAGAGAAATTCTCACAAGATGCAAAAACTGCTTAGGAGGAAAAAATCCTCCAGTGAGGCATCTCTGGTTGTTTCTGATTGTGGTGTGCATGGCAGGACTGATGTGCCGTCACATCGGGGATGCGGCACCCCCAGGAGATGGAATGGCATGTGTGCAGGATGAGGGACCAGCTGTGTCCCCCGCACCCCACGGGACCTGGCTGGTGGGTGCTCACACACAGCCAGCACAGCCTTCCTGGTGTCCATGTGGTCCCTGCCTCAGGAAGCCACACTTGCCACGGTGATCAGGTCCCCCGAAGAACAAACGTGTATTTGTAACTTAAAAAATAACAAAATGGGCCTTTACTCCATGAACACCAGAAGTCAGCTCTCCCTGGACCATATGTGTTGGGTAAACAAGAGCTGGCAAATATTCTTTCTCAGGTTGTTTCTTTGAACCCTGAGTCTGTATGCAAAGCAATAAACTTGGGCAAAGGGTGGGCATGGGAAGCAAGGGTGCAAGTGTGACATCGGGCTGGAGAGAAGGAAGATGGCTGCATCGCTCTTCCCTGAAGCATGCGCTACACAAGAGCTTTACTCTTTCTGCACATTTCTGCCTCCCTTGCACACCCTGCTCACAAGCAAAACTGGGGGCCATCGGAGGGCCAAGCATGACAGCAGCAGCACTGGACTCATGGCCAGGACGGGCACTCAGGACAGGGATGCAGCAGACCGAGGGGTTAGGTCCTGGGCTGCACATCGCTTTTCCCGGGACAGGGACGTCTGACTTCCTCACCACAATCCAAAGTTCTGTGGCAGCCTGGGAAGAGGATGGCCAGCGGGAGGGCAGTGCTGTCTTCTCAGTGGCTGCCAGCTCAGGGCTCCAAAGAGAGACAGCGATGCCAGAGTCCAGGTGTCACAGGAAGACGACCTCAACTTCTGTCCCCACAGTGGTCGCAAGGAGGATGTGTGACCCTCAGTCAGAGAGGCAGGTGATAGGGCACCTGTTCCTGCTTCTAGAGCCAAGAGCTGCTAAGACAGATGAGGCTGTAGGTGATAGCAGTGGAAACGGAACACACCAAGTAGAAGGCACAGTATGGAGAAGATGCTGTGTCCTTTAGGTATGGCAAAATTAAGGCTGCAACCCTGATACTGCCTCATCTCTCCTGGAAGCCACATGGATGCACCTGTCCTCAGCCCTAGGGTGGAGGAGACATGGGCCCAGAGGGTCAAGACTGGCCCTGGTACCTCCTCCTAATGCCTCTGGAGACAGATACACAAAGCCTGCGGGGAATGGTGGCGCACACCTGTAATGCAGCACTCTGAGATGCGGGATTGCAAGTTGAGCTTAGCACAGGCAACTTAGGAAATTAGCAAGACCCTGTCTCGAAAGTAAAACAAGAGATACATAGCAAAGCTGGGGATATAGCTCACTGCAAGATCCTAGGTCCAATCCCTAGTACCACACACACACACACACACACACACACACACACACACGATATAGGACTAGATCCTTGGAAGGAACTCAAGTTTCTTAAGATTTAGCTCTAAGACCCCAATATGCTGTCCTCTTTGCAAATGTGACAAGGGCCACTGTGGCAGTTACAGTTCTTAGCATGCTGGAGATTGTCTAGCCATTTCCAGTGGGGAGTTATTAAATAGTAGTGAGGTCAACATATACATAAGAAAAAAAAATTCCAAGAACTTTCTAGTTCCTTTTGATGTAAAATATTAAATTAGTCTAGAACAGCCAAGTAGGAAGAGTTGGAGGTTTAGAAGGTCCCCAAAGTATAAAGCACAGTTGCTTACAGATGAAAGTGGTGACCAGGTAGTTGTGATTTTGGTCACAGCAAACACTGTACTCTCCCAGGGACACAATGTGGCAGTGTGAGCTGTAATATATTGTCAGATTCCCTCAGATACCACTCACAGCCAGACACTGGTAGGCCTCTCCACACCATTCAGACTGGTTTTTAACTAGGAATGGGGAAGAGAGGCAGTCAGAGTCAAGGTCACGTGCACGTGATGGGAACCACCGGCCACCACCCCAGAGCTTGAACCAATTCCCTTGCTCATGGGCTTTCTTGGAGGGAGAGCAGGCTGGGTAAGATACGGACAAGGGATGGAGACTGTATTACCTGTATTACCATCCCCCCGTAAGTGGGAAGGGGAAAGAGGGGGAGCCAGTCTTCCAAGCAGTGATCATCTCCATTTGACAAGTGAGGCCTTAATAGATTTAATTATACTTCGTTTTCTATCTGCTCTTTTCACTGGGAAGGGAGAAGATATCTAAGTCACTAGCAAATGGGAACAAATACAGCGTACTATTATGTCCACACCTACGTGCAGGGTACCATTTACCCTGTAGAAGAAGGCAGTTTTGTAAGTGTTAGAGACCGTAGTGTGTATACAGCAGCTCCTTGGGGGTGTTGGAAGAGGGATTATGCTATATTTGTTATGTCCTATCTTATTCCTGGTCCTCAAGAAGCTAATGGTCCAGGAGAGAAGCCATTGGCCTACAAGACGGACACCAAGTGGTGTAGGTGGCAGTGATGCCTCCTTTCTCAGGGGTCTTCTTCTCGCCCCTGGGGGCTTCCCAGATGCGCTGGCCCAGCCAAGGGAACTCGCTCAGAAGTCTCGGAAGGATCCACTGCCTCTTTCTCCCCCCAGAGGGCCAGGGGCCTACAAGCGTTCCAGTTTGGAGGCAGATGTGATGTGAGCTCAGGGTGGGAGAGGTGCAGACAGCAAGGGCAAGGGAGCTGCGGAGGCCTGGGAGCTGCGTGGGGAGAAGAGCAAGGAGCCTGAGGCAGGAGGTCAGAAGCATCGTGCACACTGCAGCCAAAGCCTGGGACCCTACAGTGGCACATCCCAGCTGTGAGCATCTCCTTGGAAGTAACGTGCAGCAAGGTCACGCACACAGTATCTTCCGCCACCTGCCCTGGAAAGAGGTTCTGGAACAGAACAGCAGGCAATCTGGGGAAGAGAATCAGCCGTGTCTGTGTGCGTGTGTGTGTGTGTGTGTGTGTGTGTGTGTATGCATGCATGTGTGTGTGTATGTGTGTGTGTGAGAGAGAGAGAGAGACCCAGGGGGAGAGAGAAGGGAACAAGGGAGCCAGAGAGACAGAGAGTATAAAAAGAAAGCCACTTGCTATTCTCAAAAAGAGTGCAAGTCAAGTGCGTAGAACCAAGACATTTTCAAGAGCTACATTTAAAAAACTGAGCAAGGTAAATGTAGAAAAGACAGAAGCCTTATTCTGACTTTGCATGTGGAGGCCATAACAGAACTGGTCCATCCAGCGTGCACGGTGGCCTTGGAGCTGGTCCCTGGACACAGGTGGACACCTGTGGTGGACACGTGGAAGGAGTGGTTTACTAGGAAGCTCCTCCTGGAGAAGTTCTGAGCCGCTTGCTCTTCCCATTCACTAAATTTTGTAAAATAAATCTTAGCAAAGGAGTGTGATTCATGGCAATGACTATTTCCACTTCAGGATATCTTCCCTTTTGTTTAAGAAATTAAAAAAAAATTGGAAGCTTTGTGATTAGTGTTGAGAAATTCTTCTGTGAGAGGAAGGGCCATAGTTATTTTCTCTCCATGAAATACACATTATTCTTTTTCTAGAAGCGTTGTCTAGCTGATGCCATGAGCTGCATGGGAAAAAGAAGGAACAGGAAAACCAGAAGGAGGCTTCAGGATGAGCATGCAGGGCGGCCCAACCTGAGGAGGGGCCCCAGAGTGTGCGTCACGCTCCGTCCCCGTTCCTGGCTGCGGGCACCTCCTTCCCTGTAGGCAGCACGAGGCTCCCAGGTCATCCAGACCCATCCTGAGCAAAGGACCAAAGAGCACCCTGTGTCCCAGTAGGAGGACCTGTGTCCCCTTCAGGATCCTTCCCAAGAGGTTGGCTCCCCTGGAGAGCATTGGTGCCACCTGCAGCAACTGGGCTCTTGGAAGGCCAGTGACAATGCAACTATCGAGTGACCCCAGCTAGGCAAAACACACACACTGGTCTCAGTTCTTTGCTTTCCCACTTCTCAGAGGCACTGGTGACTCAGTGACAGCACAAAGTCCTGCCTGGGACCAACTCCACTCCACCTGTCTCCTGCTGTGACGGGCAGCATCCCTGAGTGGAGGACTCCCTTGCTTGGCATGGAAAGCAGAGAGGCTGAGATGCCAGGACATCAGGAGCCACGTGGCGTGGTCCCAGGTGCACACCAAGGACAGGCGCAGAAGCCCCTCTGTCACTCCAACAGCGGTGCCCACGCAGTCAACCAAAGAACGGCAAATGTACCCTGGCTACAGCATGAAGATGAACTTGGCGAAACCAGTGCCCAACTGCTTCCCTCAACACATGCAGAACTAGGTGTCAGTCCCCCACCACGCCCAAGGGCTCAGCACCACTGTGGTCTCTGGTTAGGCCCAGAGTTTGATTTGGGGCTAAACTTGACAACACAAATGCATGTTCTCCAGCCCAGCCACGCATACACCTTGTTTAGGGACTTGCTAATGAGGAAATACAAAGGGACATGGTGGCAAACCTGAATCTCTTTCTCGGAGCTTTTTCCTTTTGGAGGAGGTGAGACTGAGGACAAGAACAAGGAAAGCCAGGGGATGAGTGGCTATGTGTGGAACCAGTCAGCAAGCTGAGGATCCAGATCCTCTTGACATGGATCTGCCTGGCAAGGTGCGTTTTACTCTAAAGGGGCCTCAGGAATAACGATTTGTCACCTGCCACAGTGAAGTGGCCACTCTAGCATGAGGTTTTTTAAAACTTCCTAAGTAAAGACTCATCTACAGGCAAGGAAAATACTCAATGTGGCAGACAGCACTCTGGTTTTTAAAAATAAACATCTTCTATCCCACAATCAGTAGCACATATCTTAGTTCTGGGACAGTACCCGATCAGTGTATTCAGGAGAACACAAGCATGGACCAAGATCCCAGTGTCTAAATCTTAACTGGAAGATTCACAACATGCAGCGCTCTGTGGCCACTTGCCTCCCTCCACCCTAAGAGAGTACTGTGAACAAGACTATGGCACCAGGAGACAGCTGTCTCACTGTCCTGGGGGACCCAGTCCCAATGAAAAGCAACACAATCATCTCAAGAGCCAGAGGGTTCAGTTCCTCACTCTTTTACATCCAGTGCAAAATGTCTTTGACCTATGGAAGCTGTGGGGACTTGAAAAACAGTGTGTTTACCAATCAGTTCAAGACCCCACTTAATCTGGATAAAGCTGAGGGGACAGCGCACGGGGTCCTTGCTTGGGAAAGGAGGTCCCCACTCTCCACTCTCCCCACTGCATAGGAAAGACCTAGCCCGCTGTAATTGTCAACCTTACTAAAGAAACAACACACTCATGGGCCTCTTTCTTCCAAATGAAACCTTAAGTAGCACTGCAGCTGAAAGCTTCAAACATTCACGTTTTGTCCCCCTTTGGATTTTCTGTATCTCTGGGCAGTGAAGACTGACTCCGCTTTTCATGGGGCCGGGGAGATGGCTCAGTAGAATAAGTGCTCGGCACCAGGAGGCTCCCAGACATGTAGAGTAGGGGGTCATTTCTTTCAAGGTGATTTTTAAAACATCCAATCTCATCACCACCTTTTCTGTGTCATCATAGGCTTTGGTCATCAGACTCCTGACATCTATTTTGGCAGGAGAGAGTTCTCTACCAGCTTGCTGATGTATTGTGTTCTTTTAATTAACTTTAAAGCAAAAGGGGACAAAAAAATCAATATTGTTTGGTATGTTGGGGACCTTGGAGTCATTCCCAAGCTATGAAAGCCAGCCTGGAGTCAGTTTATTACTTTGAAATGAAACTTTGGACCAGTATGGGTTTTTATCAGCGTACACCATGAAACAAGATTAAGTAAACCCAGAAATTACAAATTCTTTCATGTAAATGTTTCTTCTATGTATATAACAACTATGTACAAGTATTGAAAAATAAAAATAAAAATACTCAAATAAATATTCCCTCACAAAGCACTCAGTTTAGCTATGTGTGAGGACAGGCGTTTGCTTTTGGTGTCCTGGGACCAAGCTCCTTATTCTTGCATTCAGTATATGGCATGACCATTTGTTTACTCTGTGTAACCTTGTCTCTCTGTTACTTGAGGAATTACTGCACCAAACCAGTGGCTTATTCTCAGTAGTCAGCTCTCAGGCTTGTACAATCAATTTTAGGCAATGTGAAAATGCTCATCATACACCATGTCAAAAGTCCAGCAAAGTTGAGATGTAGCAGCATATGATATGCCCATAATTTCAGCACTGGGTGAAGCTGAGGCAGGAGGATCCCAAGTTTGAACCCAGCCTGGGCAATTTAGTGATTTAGAGAGATCCTGTTTAAAAAATAAACAAATAAGAAGGACCTGAGGTTGTAGCTTAGTAGAGAAGCCCTGGGTTTAATTTATCATGCCCTCCCTCAAAAAATAACCCAACCAGAGGAGATTATGACAAGAATCCTTCTCTTGACTCACTAGGAGGGGTGGCTTTCTCTCCAGGTAATGTGCATGGCTCCATTCTCCCCATTAAATGAAGCACAGTTTCTCAAGGAATAGTAATGACTGGACGGGCGATAGCATGCGCGAACTGGGGAACTGCCTGTTGCCAGCTGTCTCAGGGTGAGTGGGTGGGTGGGTGAGTGGGCAGGGGGCGCTCGCACCTGGAAGATATTCTAAGATGGTGCACAAGCCCTGCCAAGGCTGCCCGCTGCTGCCCTCTGGGCTGTGTGTTCTTGCTCTGC
This sequence comes from Tympanoctomys barrerae, assembly GCA_002564285.1. Lineage (NCBI taxonomy): Eukaryota > Metazoa > Chordata > Mammalia > Rodentia > Octodontidae > Tympanoctomys > Tympanoctomys barrerae. The sequence continues at coordinate 19,969 of NDGN011545893.1, read as the reverse complement.
TCCTTCCTCTCCTGCTGCCTCCTTTCCCCTCCCTCTCTCTCAGCCTCATCGACCTCTGTCTCTGCCTCTCTTCTTTTCTCTACATCCTTTTCTCTTTCCATGAAGAGACTATCTGCTGCAGACACATAGAGAATTCCCCTTGATCTCCGAGGTACACCATGCCCCAGGAGCAGGTGGGCAAATTAATTTTTTCATCACTTTATGAGCAAGTATGCAACTCACACTTTGAGTCAGGCACTGCTCTGAACCCCAGGTTTTGACAGAGAATAAGACAAAATTTGAAGGCCTGGTAAACATAACCATCCTACACCTTTTCTTTCATCCGCAGATTAAATATGGAAACATTGGAAAGATCCACTACCAGGTCCAAATAATGAGTTCACGGGCACCTCATCAAGCAAAAACATTTAAATATATATAACAGGCCAGGATTTAATTAGATCCTGTTGACTAACTACAAAGAAGATACACTTGGTTCTTTCCACTCTAAAATTCGTGTCTGGAACAGGCTCATGTGACCTTCCTTGGTTTCCTCCCCATTTGCCTGAGCGCATTTCAAACACTGCAGACAAAGCAGAGACAGAGAAATAGACGGATCCACTGTTCTCTTTACAACTGTAGGACACCACTGATGCTAAGGTAGAAAACTAATTTTTCAAACAGGTCCTCAGACTGGAGCGTGATGAGTAACTGGCTAATGGGTCAGCCTGTTCAGGTCATCTAAATATTCAGTATTTCGGACTGATTGATGAGAACTGTATCGAAGTGATGTTGGCTTTTGCTTCCCGTGAGCCTGCGTGTCCCTGTGCGAGCAATTTGGGAAGCGTGGGACCCACCTTCCTTAGAAATGGTAGGGAGGAGGGGCTGCGACACTTCTATTTTTGTCAGACTTCAAGACAAACTTGACTGAGATGTCAAATCGCAGTGACTGTGCCTGCCACTAAATATGCTGAAATATGCACATCCCGGTGGCTGGTGTCTGTGCGCGGTGAGCGACGAGTTCTTCCCTTCCCTAGAAAGACAGACAGCTCTGTGTGCACACAGGCTGGGAAGGAACAAAAGTGCGAGCCTGATCGAGTCCTTGGGGTGCTGAAGGAATTTCAATGGGTTCTTTGTCTCCTCTGCAATGTGGCTAAAACCAAAATCATTAATTAGATTATAAATCCGGTACCAGGCAGTGGCGATGGGCTGTGTGTGGATCCAGGTGACTGCTGCAGAGCCACCCATGAATGTTCCCCCATCATCCTTTGGTTTTATGTATTTAATCAACTATTCAATTTACATTAACCTAGCATCTTCTGTTTGTCAGGGACCCTATGATCAGCCTCCATCCTTAATTCTAGGTTAAAAATGATAAAAGGACAAAAATAGCCAGCTAGAGGGGCACACCTCTATAATCCCAACACACTCCTATAATCCCACCAACCTGGGAAGCTGAGGCAGGAGGATCTGAAGTTTGAGCTTGGCTTGCAACTTGGGGAGATCCTATCTCAAAGAGAGAGAGAGAGAGAGAGAGAGAAAAGAGAGAGAGAGAAAAGAGAGAGAGAGAGAGAGAGAGAGAGAGAGAGAGAGAGAGAGAGAG
>NDGN011545893.1:0-11236 GCA_002564285.1 Tympanoctomys barrerae | reverse complement strand
TCTGTCTCTCTGTCTCTCTGTCTCTCTCTCTCTCTCTCTCTCTCTCTCTCTCTCTCTCTCTGCAAGAATAGATCTGCAAGCAGCGAGTGGAAAGCACTTCTGAATTTTATAGAGGACTCTCTGCCAGCTTCCTGATTATTCCATTGTATGTTCCTATCCCATGACCCTTTCTTCCTGTGTTTGAACTCCTGGAGACAAAGACAAAGTTTGCATTAGGTGAGCCAAGGACAGAGAGAACAGAGAGCATACATTCACCGCCTCAAGGACATTTCACCCAGAAGTGTGGGAGGAAACTGGGATGGAGTGGTGGTGAGGAGCGATGAGAACAGGCAAGAAGGGGCTCTGTTCTGGTCATGCTGACAGAGAGGGCAGAGGAGGAAGGCAGAGAGAATAGCTAGTGACAACGCAGAAAGACATTTCAGCGGCTACTGGGTGAATCAGCTAATGGATGCGTGGCCGCTGTTTGCAAAGAATGAATGAGGCAGAGGATGCAGGGATTGTGGATAACCTGGGACAAGAAGGAAAGAATGAAAACAGCAGTGAACTTAGAGCCTGAACAAATTACACTTCACACCCTTTTCAGAAGATATGTGTATTAAGGATTTCTGTTCTATAGTCACTATCTTTAGGGCATCAGTGGAGAAAGGGTGAAGGAAGTAATTTTTTTTTTTTGGTGTCCTTGGCATACCAATGGCATTCATCTAAACAGCAAAGCTGATAAAGTTGAGTCCATGGCTCTCTGCAGATGACAGCTGATGCATAAGCCCCACTTGGGGAACACAGCCATAGCAGGGGGCTGCAGGCCTTTTGAACAAGCTCTGTGCAGCCCTGGCTGTCTTCATGTGCTCTGAAATGGGACGCAGCAGTGGTGTCAGGAGGGCTTAAAGCTCAGTGGAGGCAATTGCTAGTTAAGTTAAGCACATCTGAAAGCAGTTAGAACCTCAGATAATCTGAATAAGGCTTAAATTAGCTGATTTGAATTTATAAATTAGTTCAATAACCATTGTTTTTGAAAAGTTGTGAATTATGTCAAAAGGGAAAGAAAAGGCATCTAGACCCGGCCTAGCTCCACATGGCCTGACAGAATGGAGGCCCTAGTTCAGGTCAAGGGATGTGAATACATGCTTCTGCTTTTTTCCTATCTTGGAAAAGTATTTAAGAAGTATTATTTCTACTTTGACTCTTAGAGACGTTACGTTGTCAGTCACAGTTAAATTAGATCTTACTATGAAGGAATGGATGCTCGCTAATTTGACAGCCATATTGGAACCTGAAACTGGATAGCTTATCTTATTTTTTAGGTTTGTAAAAACTACAGAACCTATCACTTTCTCCATGTCAGGGATTACTGTAGGTACATCTTTCTAACATGCCTCTTTGTATGTGCAAAAGCAATAAACCCTATGCGCACAGACAGATTCTCAGAGCAGAGGAGAAAAGACTATTTCCATTATTTCCTTAAACGTTCTTGATGGTTTTATGAAGAATATGCTGCAAATATTTCATGAATTTGCAACATGGAATCACCCTTCAATCTTTTTCATTAACTGCTTAGTGGAAATGACAAACCTCTAGGTTGTCGCATGCTTTGAACGAAGTAATGTAACGTTTTTGAAAATTTAAAGGAAGCAAATAGGCCTATCAAGGCACAACAGCCCCTGTAGTGCTTGTGGGTTCCTGCAGAGTGACAAGGCCGTTGGTCTGGATGCTGGCCCGTGTTGTAGCAGGCAGTGATTACTGTCAACAGGGTGTTTTCCCCTGGTCTATTTTCATCAGTTTCTTAGTATAATACACAAACAATTTGGACATGTGTAACGGATGGCCTGGGTCCTCAGCCCTTGATGTTCCAGAGCTTCTGGGCTTCTGGAAGTCTCATTTTTCCTCCATGATCCAGGTTGACGCCATCTCTCTCTCTTCACATTAGAATGGAAAAGTAGCCAAACTGCAGGTCATAAGCACAGAGCCAGAGCTTTTTTTTTTAATGTTTCTGTCTTCCATCCCCAAAGCAGAAAAAGTTCCTGCACTGTCCACTCCTTCCTTCTTCCTCTCTTCTTGTTCCCGCGACTCACAGGATCACTTCCCCTTAAATCTCCCCCCCCACCTCCCCATGTACAGAGAAGCTACGCCTGTGGCACCATGAGCTTCGGGGTACATTGTTGGGTTAAATTCAGTGCGTGCTTTCAAAACTTCAAACATCTTAAATTGACAAGGAAAAGTCATAAAAATTCACCAGCAGTGAATGCCTGTCATCCTCGCGTGCTGGGAGGCTGAGGCAGAAGGACTGCAGCCCAGCCTGGGCAACTTAGTCACTGAGCTAGTGACCCCACTTCAACATAAAGAAAATTAAAAATAAAGGTTCACAGACCTAGCCCAATGTGAAAGCCCTGGTCTATTCCCAGAACTGATGAAAAAAGTAATATTCATTGGGTGCCATGTGATATTTAAATACATATATGCCTTTTGTAATACTCAAATCAGGGTAAACACTTCTTTCTGCCACTGTTTTCCTTCCCTTCCCTTCCCTTCCCTTCCCTTCCCTTCCCTTCCCTTCCCTTTCCTTCCCCTCCTCTCCCCTCCCCTCCCTTCCCTTCTCCTCCCCTCTTCTCCTCCTCCCTCCCTCCCTCTCTCTCTTTAACTTTGCTGCCCTCTTTCCCTTCCTCTCTTCTTTCCTTCCTGTCTCGTCCTCCTTTTCTTTCTTCCTCCTCCTCCTCTTCCTCCTCCTCTTCTTCCCCTTCTGCTCTCTCTCTCCCTTCCCCTATTCCCCTTGTCCCTGTCCAGTACTGGGGCTTCAACCCAGGACCTTTGCAGCGGGAGCCACACCCTCAGCCCTTTTCAGACAGGGTCTCCCTAAGTTGCTAAGTTGCCCAGGCTGGGCTCAGACTTACAATCCTCCTGCCTCAGCCTCTCAGAGTACTTGGCTGACTGACATGCCCCTCCACATAAAGCTTCTGCCCAAGTTTTGTAACACACAGTGTACCATTGTCATCTCTAGTCCCCTACAATGTGGTGGCACATTAAGACTTCTTGCTCCTAAGTAGCTGTAGCTTAGTTCCCATTGTCCAGCCTCTCCCATCCCTCTACACCTGCTCCTCTTTACTTCAGTGTTCCTCAAAGGAGCCTCTTGTGTTCCAGCAGTGGGCTGCACAGGCTTCTGCCACCCAGATGAGCTGTCCACACTTCGGCAGTGCGGACAGCTGGCTGTCCTCGCTTTCCCATGTTCTTTCCTTTTCTCATGGTGACATCCGGTTCTTCTCTATCTCTGGGATATTTTATGGTCAATTCTTGGGCTCACTCCTGTTGGTGAAGTAGCCTTTGGCCATCATGGTAAAATTTTGTGTTTATTTGACCCCACAAGGTCTTGCCTGCCATTTTGGGTACCTTCTGCTCTAGGCTACAAGAAGTAGGACAAGGATTACATAATAGGTCTTAGCTGCTAAAAATGTGTTCCTGCTTCACCTGTGCATATCCTAAATCCTGCTTTTGGAAAAGAAAGCAAAGTCATAGAGACAGTGGTTCTGTTTCCTTAAGTACTAAGCTGCATCCTATGAATTACATGCACTTGACTCGCCTCCATCATGACTGTGTCAAAAGATCCAGGGAATCAGAATTGAGAGAATCCCAGGAGGAGCCAGAGAGCCACACAGTGCATGTGTATTTCTATCAACTGTCAGGGGAACTTTCCACTCTCAGCTGCCATATGAGAATGCTTCCCTGAAGTCCAGGGTTGGTTGCAAACTAGATGAAATGAAGGAAGAGAACCTAAGCCAGTTAATAATGCTCAGGTACATATCTGATTTAGAGATGACTAAGAAGCCTTTGGCTAGGTGACTCTCCAGTCAGCTGACACCTCATGCCCTTAGGAATGGGGGTTGGAATCTCCACCAGACCCCTTCAGGGTGGTCTCTGCTAAGTGTGTCAAGCTCTAAAATGGTAGTCATCCCCATGTTTGGACACCACCCATTAGAACTGGAAAGCTATGAGAGATTGGGTGAGTTCAACTCCTTCATCCTGACAAGGTCAGTGAAAACTGGGATATCATGTTCAGAGTCTTCCTGAACCGCACATGAAGTTCCTGTCACATGGTGTGTGTGTGTGTGTGTGTGTGTGTGTGTGTGTGGTGGGGGTGCTCATTGCTGGGGTTAAGTGTGGATGCAAGACTTCACTTAGAAAGCAAAAAGAATAGGAGAAAGAAAAGCAGACGAGGTGACTAAGCGCTTAGTGTTTGATGAATGCATCCCCCTGGAAAAGTGAAGTGTAGAAAAAATGAAGTCTCTCTGGGATGCAGGTAATTTTTAATATTTTGTTTAGAAAGTAAGTTTAGAAAGTTGCCCTACGGTGAAAGCCTAAGCCAGCTGAGTGGGGTGTTTCTGACTTTTGGTGAAGATTAGGGAACTGAGGAAAGGAAGATCTTTGCTAGTGAAGTCCTTCATAGGACTCATAATTGCCCTTTCTGAAAGGAAAGAACAGGGGCAGGGGCAAGCAGAGATACTTGCGAATGCCAGAAGGTAGAGGGGATGGAGCACCTTACTTGGTCAGGGGTGAAAGGAAAGAGCCAGGTTTTGTCAGAAAAGAGAAAAGTGTGGAATACCTGCATGACTGCTGGTTTGTTAAAAGTAGCTATTCTAGTGCTGACCGGCCACTCAGCGCCTTCACATTTCACCAAAGCCTTTGAGGCTAACAAAATGACTTAATCTATACTTGTGGGACTTTGAAAATGTGAAGCAGGAAACATAAGGCTTCAGTGGCTATTGGACTCCTTGTGCGTATTCTGCATTTAGCCTTTAGGATGTTGATATCTGTAATTTTTTTTTCTTTTAATGACAGGCCGAGTGGCTTTTCTAAATCATTCAAAACATTCCATACAGGTGGTGTCATGTGGCTCTATGCTCAGAAATGACTTTTCACGTCACAAATCTTGTTCGCTCCCCGTCCCACTGTTCCCTTGATCAGATCTTGTTCTGATCATTAACTCTGAAGCCTGAGGACCAGGTGGCCCAGCCCGTTTGTAAACAGGTGTGTTAACCTGTCCCGGGAGGCAGACATGACACTTCTTGGCTTGCACTGTGGGGGGTGGGTCTCTGAGGGAAAAGGATTGTTTTTGAGCTAACAAAATCCCAGTAACAGCATATTAGCTAAGAAAACACACTGCAGCAGGAAAAAAGAAAAAAAAAAAACTTCCTTTCTTCTCAGGACTATGAAAGGAATTACAAAAGATATTGGAAGATTCACAATACAAGTTTGGTGGAAGATTTTATGCATTTAATTGAGAACCAAATGTGTCATATTTGACAAAGGACATGCAATAAATTAGATCAAAATTTATCTGAGCAAATTATTAAAATTTTCTTTCCTGTTTTATACAAGTAACATCAACCAATACTTGTGGCTTTATGTAATCTCAGAATTCCATTTTTAAGCAAAGACATGTGGCTTTCTGATGCCTGAGCTACTTAAATTTCCAGACTCTGAGAGAATATAAAATGCTAATGCCAACCTAACTTCTCTTGTGCCGAATTTAATGACAAAATTCTTTACTTTGAATAGGCAGATATGTTGGGCTGGGTCTGCCTGCTTGGAACTGGGGCAGGTACTCATCAAGAAGGTCTGAAATGTAGGCCTCTTGTAATTTGAATTCCCCTCCTCTTCTTTCCAATAGCCAATGTCAATCAGAGTAGCCATGTTGGCCACCCTTCTGTATGTGAAGGTGGCAGGGCTGGGCCTGTCACAGACTTGGAATGGGTCAAGGGACCAACCACATCTGGAAAGGTGGCCCCAATCAGAAGTCTTGGATTTAACCATGCCATCCCTACACCCAAAGTGCTCCCTTCTTAGTCTCTGATACTAAGAGGTTCAAATTTGTGAAACAAAGACCTGACGTTTGCCAACCCTCACCCTCAGAAGGCCAGTTCCCACTCTTCCTCTGTACTCTCAGGGCAACCAGTGTGATGTGAGAACCGTGGTCATCAAAGACTAGCCAATTCTGGGGTACCCAGCTCTAGATCTGTAAGAGGGCAATGAACTCAAATCCTATATTAATTTATAGAGAAACAGGGCTAGACAGAGCTTTGCAACTGCATGCTAATTTTCAGTATGATCACTTCAGTTCCTGCCATGTGAAGCTGAGGTTCAGAACACTGTGCTTCTTAAGGCAGAAAATGTTGTAAGCTATCTTCAAATATGTTCAAAGAAAAGTCAGTGTACAAGTCTTTGTGAAGACCTTTGATTAGAATTGAAAGATGTACATGGATATTTATGGCCCAATTCCTGGAAGGGCAAGGATTTGTCTCAGATCTTCCTCTCTAGAGAGTGCACACAGTAGGGGCTCAATATGTGCACAGTGCGTGAATTACTTAGAAGTTGGAATAGAAGGAAGAGCTGACTAAAAGGAGGCAGGTCTTGAACCTTCTGTTTTAACTTTCGTGTTTTATTGTCCCTATGAGAAGATTCTAGGAATCCCTTGTCAGCCCCACAGGGTTCTGACTCCAGCCAGTCTCTCCCTGAACTCTTCTATAATGCAGAATTTAAAACTGATTAGCAAATGTACAAGAAGGTTCAGAGGGGTGGAGAACAAAAGAGATTCTTGCTGGCCCAGCAGCTGCTGCATCCTGGTGGGGTGAGGGTGTCACCCCCACTTGGGCCCTGATTCAGGTCCCCAGGCTCAGGCAAAAGCTCCAGGGCCTCTTCTGTAGTTTTAGAGGTCTTCCTTGGTGCCCCACATTAGCCAGCAGTGGCCATTCCTTCTGCTTTCTGGGTTGCACTAGATCTTAGGGAAGCGCTCCAACAATGAGAGGGATGGACAGGGTTAAATTCATGACATGGTACTTATTCACACCACATTAGCTATAGGAACACTGCAATTAGGCATAAAATTTTATTCGTGTGATAATATACTTCCAGCCCTCAAAAAGAGCCAGTAAAAAGGAATTTCCCTTAGAAAATAAAATCCAAAACAAAACCAGTGTACTCTGAGGGGTAAACAGCACTGTAGGGGTAGAGCAGCTATTAGCTCTGGCTCCCGCCTACAAGATGTGAGGTCAAAAATAAACTTAAACCCAGAAAAATGCAAACCATGCTGACTTCTCCTATTGACCACTGAAAATTCAGAACCTCAGGATCTCAGAGTGTAATACACCTTGCTGCTCTACGCTCCAAGTTGGCTGCCAAGCACACGTGATCTGGGCCGTGGAGGAAGCCAGAAAGTCTGTCTGCAGAGAAGGTGATGGGGAGGAAGCCACCCCAGCTGCCATGAGCTCACAGGCAGGACGATTCCATCGTACCAACCGTTCATCGTACAACCCTCCCCCTGTTCCTGCAACTGGTGAAGAGCAGTGCTTTCCACAACTCAGACAACAAACAGCTGGATGGATGCCAAAGGACCGTACATCCGTGGTCTACCGTGCCTTTTTTAATCAACTTCCTAATTAAAAAATGCCATGCTGGCATGAGGTATGAAGGGAGTAGGCTTGGAATATTTCAAAAACTCGCATGCTCTAAACCTGGGGTTGCTAGAAATCTGTGTTCTTACAGATGTTTATGAGTTTTCCTGGTACAGAGATAGAATCAATTTGCTTGCGCCTGGCCCTCAAGACGTATTAAATTTATCCTGAAGGAAACTGATTTCTGAAAAGATCTTTGCCCAGATGCATTAGCCAGGTGGGAGTTTCAGGGAACCAGAGGGTCCACTAGCAGATGCAGCATTGATTTCTGAATGTTCACAATCTAGCAGACAGCTCCAGAGCAGACTTGATTTGATGGCTCTCTATGGGGTGCCCTGCAGACTCGATTATCTCCACCACCAGTCTGGCTAGCATTGTTTCATGGCGACAATGCTCTGTGCTTTGAGCTCCTGCTCAGATGGGCCAGGCAGTACGTGGACCAGGCAGGGGGGCAGAACCAAACCTACAGCAAGCCTCTGAAGATTGCCCACAGCTATCAGGGATCAGAGATGTGGCGGCCTTTGGAAACGGGGGGCAATCTGACTTTTGAAAAGAGAGGGGCATAATGGAAATAGGTTCTGCTCCAGATCAGGATACATAGTGGTACGAGAGATCTACTCCAAACAGGATTGAAGCTAGAAAGCCTATAAGGAAAATCTTTGTCAATATAAAACAACAACAACAAAACAAAACAAACAACTCAAAACCAAGCCCCCACGATAAATTATTCAATACTGAGTTGTTTGCTTTAGAGTTCTAAGCCTGACAATCTACACCTTAAGATTTCTCAAGCAAATGTCCAATATCCTTGAGATAATTTTCTGTAAAGCAATCTGACTGTACTACCTAAACAGCCAGACTTCAGTGAAAGGCAGCCACTGTATGTAATATGAAGTCATAAAGTTCTTTCAAGTATATTAATGAGTGCACACAGACACCTGGGCAGGTCCGCACAGCACACATAGCGACCCCGTGGCTCCCTCAACCTGCCCTACACACCACCTTTCACCCACTGGCATCTTAAAAACACATCTAGACATGCACTCCCCAAACCACTGAGAAGATTCATTTTATATTCCTAAGAGTGCAAAAATTCATCATGGCATAGAATATTAAAGGAAATAAGGTCGGGTAACATTTTGGAAGAAGGTGGTTGCATTTTTCCCATTCACAAGCAGTGGGAGCCCTATTAAGGCAACAGCCTGCACCACGCATGGCCCAGGACAACCCCACAGACACAGCAGAGTCTCATGCACGACCACCACCTCCCACACAGAGCAGCTAAGCCAGGGAGCCTTGGTCTTGGGAGCCGATATTCTGGGATCTCTTGCCTAGGTTAGGGAATCTTGCTGTGGAAAGCTGCATTTCCTTCTAAAGTCATCTTCAACCTAAGAGCTATACTAAAAGAATAAAAAGGAAATCCCTTAGAAATCCGATTTTCAGGCTGGTGTTATCACCACATTTCTGGCTCTGGGACTTCTCATTGTCTTCCAGGGAAAGCCCTTCTGCTCTCCACAGAGCCTGGCCAGTAATGGGGCATAAAGTAACTCTGTCAAGTGGAAACTCATAGGACGCAATTTGGGCCCTTAAAAAAAAATTAAAACTGGACTTTTCCCATGAGAGGCAGCCAGGCACAAAGAAAGTCTTGTGGACACGACATTCAAGTTCCCCTCCTGCTTCTAAGTGGACTGGCTGAGGCTAAAGACAAGATGATGATGATTTCTTGCCCCAAGAAAGTTACCACCTATCATAAAACAAAAGGGAGCTAATTGTGGAAAGCTTGACTCAACTCTGAAATGCAATGCAGCAGTGGAAACCCAAGTGTTACTTTTTCTCTAACAGTTTCGAATCTCAGAACAATTGGATATTTATTTCTTTAGGCTAAATATATTTGAAACTCTATTCCTTCATTATTCTGGTTTACCAGCCAATTTAAAAACAAAGTAGAAAAAAGTGTCTGCATATTCATATAGATAATACAAATGTTAATAAATAGGGTTTACCTATTATGCAAATAATGCAGCTAAATATGGATAGTCAGAAACTTGCAACATGACCAGGAAAATGAGTGGAACCAAGTTTCACAGCTTTAACTGAGGAGTAAATATGTTTCCAATACCTTGTTCTTGTTCATTGAAAGTATTTTTTTGAAAAGCATAGTTTTCTAAATAGAAGCAATCACACCCCCTCAAAAAAAGTTGTATTTTCTGTTAAATATTCACTGTCATTGTCTAAAGCCAACTAAAGTAAATAACATTTTTTAAGAGCTGAAAAACAAAAGCCAAATCTAAGCATCAAGTGAGCTAAAATATTCAAGAAACTGCAGAAATACAGTTAAAGTCGAATAATTTCTACTTAGGTTCCACCTTAAAAACACATGAAATAATTAGGTCAGTTAAAATGAAAACCTTGCCTTTTAAGGAGAACAGGAATTATTAAGGGAGGACAGAAGTATTTATCAGTGAATTCCCCCAGATGGATGTCGATTTCACTAAATATTAAAACTCCCATGTTGCAGTGCTACAGTCCCAGAATTATATAAGAAATTGTGTTACTTATGACAATGGAAAATTAGGGTTCCAGTAGCTTTATCCTTACTTCTCAACTCAGGAAACTGATTTGCAAACTGATCTGCATTTCTCTGAAAAGAAGAGAAAATGTCAAAGGTTGTGTTCATTTCCCTATTTGCAATCTGCAGGTTCTACAGATCAATGCTAACTTCAGCTCCGCGATCACAGCCTCCAGTAAGTTGCTGGTTAAATCAACTAAAATCTTCCAGCCAGGAAAAATATATACTAGTCAAAACTAATTACGTCTGGGCTTTCATTGCCACAACGTTTGCTAATTTTGCTGGTCTCCGTACAGTGTTCCAGAAAATATTAATTAAAGACATTAAATAATGGCTGCTGTAAATTCTGAAAACAATAATCTCTAAACAGTTAATTTTCACTTCAGACTTATGCATGGGAAGACAGATGCAACAGCCACCCCAAGCCAACAGCAAACGACTATTCTTTTGTTACTGACCAGAAGGAGTTGAACTTTGCTCCACTTTGGAAAAGCAGAGCCCCGGCTCTGCAAACCACAGGAGGACAGGACATATTTACCTTTAGGGGGGTGTCAGAGAGAAACCTGAAGAACTGCAAAACAAAGTGGTCCGAATGGATCATCTGCGCCCGTAATCCCACATGGCACCATCAGCTCATGCCAGTGTCTGACAACCGGTCCTCCCCACAGCAGCCACCCCTGTCTTCCATCTTAGGGACTCACCCAGAAAAATCCTCCAGCCTGCTCCACGACTACAAAACTCTTCTAATGCTTTTGAATGCCCACCATGCGCTCTCCATTCATCCAATCAACTTTCCACTGCACATCTCTCCTCTCTATCGGCGCGCAGACCCGGGGCCACTTCTCATCTGTATGCTAATTATTTTGCCACATGGACAAAAGTAATAATGCTTTCAGACAGGAAACTAACAGGCCTGAAGTTGAAGATGGAAATTAATAAGTTGACACCACTAAACGACGGGGACACCGACATGCTGCAGCACCTTGTCTGGTCAGCAGCACGCAGGCTCCTTCCCTGGGCTGCCAATCCTGCCCCGGCTGTGAGCACCGAGCTCTGCTTCCCTTAGAGACCACATCACTGCAGCAGAATAACACTGGAGCACAGTGCTGACTTACCCTGGCTCGGGCTGCATCCGCTAAGCAACACAAAACACATCCACTTCCCCAAATCCTAACACAGGAGAGAACTTCGCTGCTGATCTAGTTGTTTTTTTTTTTTTTTTTTTTTTTTT
>NDGN011545880.1:0-32574 GCA_002564285.1 Tympanoctomys barrerae | reverse complement strand
TTTTTTTTTTTTTTTTCTTTTTAATCTTTACTTATTTGGTACAGGGTCTTGCTAAGCAGGTAGGACTCCTTGTGATCCTCCTGTCTCAGCCTCCCCAGTGCTGGGATTGCAGGCATACACTACCATTTCCAGTTTCGGTGGCTGGCACTGTGCCCTCTGGGTTCTGGGGCCTACCCGACATGTGGTACCAGGGATCAAACTGGGTCGGTGCACTTTTTGGGCAGGGGCTTAGTTTGCCAAGCTATCTCCCTAGCCCTTTTATTATTGCTTTTGTTAAGACAATCCAGGCAGAAGGGACTGATCTCTGGCAGGCCAGCAAGGTGCTCAGCCCCTCAGATCCCTTCTTGAAAAACAAGGGTTGAAATGAGAGGTGGGTTCTTGTTGTTATCTGTGAGAAGAATAGACCCTTGAGGCAGGTGCTGCTGTGTGGTTTGATGCCTGGCTCAGTAGTGAGAACAATTATCTTTTGTAGTGCTGAGAGAAAAGTAAGCTGACAGAAAGACACAAAAACAAAAGCAAAATGATTATAAAAGCAATTGTTCCAATGAAGGAAAAGGGGTTGGGGGTTAAAGAGTTTCAGTTTCACAGTGACAGAGAAGTTTCCTGTGGAATTTCCATCATAATGATGTTTTTGTGTCTCTGTTCCCTCAACTTCAGTGAGGCGGCCTTGCATCCTGGCTTTTGGTTGGAGGGTCTGAAGGCTGAGGCCTGGTCTTCACAGCGGATCTCATCTGTGTTCCTAGTCAGTGTCAGCAGAACAAAGCGACTAAAAGGCACATCTGTAGGGACAGTGGCAGGGCCTGCTTTAAGCATGCTCTCTCTCGGGATCCCTTCTTGGTCTCCCCAGAACTTTTGTGCCTACAGAGAAATAAATGCAAGGCAGGAAACTTCCCTTTAGTTTTCAAATTGGACCATATTACCACATACTCTTGCGGGCTCTGGACACACTGGCCCCGCCCTGTCTCCTCCCATGCTTTATCAACTCTGGCCTCCCCAGGAGGGCTTCCTACATTCACCCTTGGCCCCTGGGGTGTTCCTCTGAAGCAGTGATTTCAGGCTATCCCGGCACATCTGTGTGATTCTCAGCGGTGAGTTTCAAGAGGGCAAAGCAGCCGTGGCTTCCCTTCCTGAGCCCAGACAGATCCTGGCTTGTATCGGATGCTCTGGGCAGGTCCCTTGCAGGCCATGTGGATCAGGCGCTGTGTGGCTGCACCCTCAAGAAGTGCCTCTATGTTGCTTTTAAAAATCTTTGTTTATGTGGTACGGGGGTCTTGCCATGCAGCTTGGACTCGTAGTGATGCTCCTGTCTATGGAGAACTGAACCGTCAAACAGAGCAGACAAAGGAGTAATGAGGCTAGAGGGTGCTGAAAACACAGACTGCAGATTTAAGATAAGGAAACAAATTGAGTGATGATGTGTGTGCCACACATGAAGGAAACCCAGAGAGAAGGTACAGAACGCTCTGGGCAGAGGGTGAGCCTTGACGTGACTACACGGGGCTTCAGTCCACCTCTGCCACTTAGTATCTCTGCAGTTTGGGCGCAGGCTACTAACCCATCTGGGTGGGATTTCTTTATGTCTGAAAGCGAGCAATGTCAAAATCTGCCTCACCACCCAGGGGGCTGAGAATTCACAGTGAGTCACTGTGAGGGGCAGGCTCTGTCCTTGTAAGTGACAGTCAGTGTCACTGTCATGTGAGGCATGCTGACCAGAGTCAGCCAATAACTCTTAATTTTGAAACTGTCTAGTAGGGTAGATTTAAATATAGCTTATGTCCTTCTGAGGATTCAAACATCAATTCCAGAAGATGACATTCAAAATGCCTAGTATTTGCTGACAGTTCTACCGTGGAAGGCCTCAAGTGAACTGAATGTACCAGCATGTAAATGGGAGCTGAGTCCAGAAAAGCAGCGGGGCCCGACACAGTTCACTGGCCACAGAGCTTAGGTCATTTTAAGAAGGGGGGCCCATTCATACCTGAGTATCCTTTGGAGAGCCCCTTCCATTTCTTTCTCATTGTGGAAAATGCTGTCTGTCACTCCCATTTAGAACCGGGACACACAGAGACCAGCTTACACCTTCAACATTGCCCCACCCTGCCACAGGAACTCCACTGTGAAGGGTGGAGAGCAGAAGCGTGAAGATTTGAGCACCTGGCAAGGCACGAGAATTTCAAAGGCCTCGGGTCACTTTGAGGCAGCGAGCAGACAGGACGTGAAGTAGGTTAAAGCGCTTGCTCAGAGTCAAGTAGCAAAGGAGCCGCACAGGGCGGATTTGAACCTAGGCATTATGAATCTGCAGTCCAGGTGCTACCTGAGCAGGCACACTAACAGGACTTTGAAGTGGCCACCTGGCGGGAAATGCAGGGCACCTGCACCATGAGTGATAGGAGGGCGAGAAAGGGCAAGTAGTCAATAGAGGATAAAAAAGCAGGGTGTGTTGGAAACTAGGAGGGGACTTCAGAAGTACTAGGTGTGTCTTTTGTCCTGTGTGACTGTGATTGTGGCATAGGGCAGCTGCTGCTTTGTCTGTGGAGGAGCCATCTATGCTATATCTGTTTCTTTCCTATAATTTTTTTTTTTTGTAGTATTGAGTATTGAACTCAGGGCCTTGATACTAACCTACATCTCCAACCTATTTTCTTATCATTATTTTTACTTTGGGACAAGTTCTTGCTAAGTCACTAAGTTGTCCAGGCTGGGCTTAAGCTTGTAATCCTCCTGTCTCAACCTCCCAGAGTGTTGGGTTAGAAGCGTGGGCCTTGACACCTGGCCATAAACATCTAGCCTTAAGCCTGGCTCATGTGTGATGTTCATATACCTATAGGCCAAGAGCCCGTGCTAGCCGGTGACAGCTTCACAGCACCACATAGCTCTCCTGGCACTTAGCTTCTAGGCTCTGCCTCAACCACACTTGACCCTTAATAGAATGAGACTGGGGCCAACTTCCAGTGGCATCTCACAGCTGGCACCTGCAGCCAGGCAACTGTAGGTGTGGAGCTGAGTGGCCCCGTGACTTCAGCTTCCCGTTCACATTCTCCAGGGTCAGGCCTGAGCTCAGGGGCTCCCACGTGGTCACAACAGCCTGACTCTCACGTCTCAGGAAGCTGTACACTGACGCAAGTAACCAATCTGATGGAGCCTGGCGGGCGGGCTGGCTGGGGGATAGTCTACCAGATTCCGCTGTGACCGCGAGCATCTTGCGGATAGGTGAAGGAATGTGCGGAATGTCACTCCTCCAGAACACTCTTTTCTAGCCATGCTCTGGTTTCTCCATGTGTTAGTGGGCAGACCGGACCCAAACCCACCCACAAGCATTGGCACCATCTCCATGTTCTCAGGGCCCGCAGACCCTGGGAGCTGGCCCAGCACAGCAGGTGGAGCTGACCTACGGGCTCCAGAGTCCCACAGTGGGCTCTGTCTGGGACCCCAGGGCTTCCCAGACTACCTTTGTCTTCATCCTTCCCTTCTCATTCCCATGTGTAAATTCATCCCAGGGGCAACAGCAGGACCGTCATGGAACCATCTCTGGAGTGGCAGTGCTGGGGTACATGCTGTCCTTGAAGCCCTCTGTGCTACTAATAGACTGTGTCCACCTTGAGTGTACATCAGGGCAGAAGATCAGCAAAATCTGGAGTCTGGCCTGAGGCTACCCAGCTAGGAAGCCACATGCTGAGTCAAAACATGATCTACTCCTGGCCAAGCTTGTGGGCTATGCTTTGGCCACTGACTGTCCTTTGCCATAATTCAGTGCCACCTATACTGCTAGTGGCCTCTAATAACTTTTCTCTTAACACTGGTTAGCTTTTAAAAACTATCCTCTTGTTCTAAAAATATGAACTCCAGGATTGGACCCGCTGCTTATGTTATTAAGAAAATCCCTAAAGGAACAATTGCCATTAAAGTGGAAGGATTGTGGTCTACCTAACACCTTCTCCTGGCCTTGCAGAGGGTGAGACCCAAATAAGAAACCAGAATCTCACCTAAGCTCCGATGCAGGTACCTGTCTGTGGGAACCTGTGCCAGGCACAGGAGTGTCGCTACTTGGCATGGCTTGAAGTCAAGCCGCGGCCTAGCTAGCTCTACCCTCTTCCACTTCCAGGGGCTGCCCATGTTAGGCAAGCCCAGTGCAGGCAGACCTCCAAAAGCGCAGTGCTGAGAGGCTCCCCACCTTCCTTTCCCAGGGATCATGGAGAGGGAGAGCAGTTCCATCTGCAGCTCCCACGGAGTCCCTGGAGGATGCTGAACAGCAGCCCCAAGGTCATGTGGCTTCCAAGGGACATCGCCAAGTCAGTGGAGATCCTTTGCCTTGAGGGCCTGCCCTATTTCAAGTCCTGCTATTTCTGTGCCATGTAGTCTCTGGAGCTAGTATAACTAGGAGAACTTGAGTTAGGAGAAAATACGTGGTAAAAGCCATATTCCAGGGCATTCACAGACTTGGTTTGAAGGAGAAAGGTTTTCCCCAAAGTTGAGAAATCTCATTTATCTGAAATCCACACCAGTGGCCCTGAGGTCAGCCTGCTGCTGCTGCCTGTGCAGGGCCAGGGGCTTTGATTCCTTCAACCTTTTGTCACTCCAGCTACTGTCAGAGAGTTCACTTGTGTGCTGGTCTAAGGCAGCCAGCAAGCCAGGCACTGCCTTCTGGAAGCAAGAGGAGCTGAACCAGTGTAGTGGCCTGGGACCTCCTTCCGGGAAGCCCTAGCCCTCTGCATCACATAGACAGGAGCTGATCAGTGGAGCATCCTCCCACCAGCGTCTCCTGCCTTACTCAGTAGGTGCATGAAAAGGAGGAAACAAAGGCAGGACTGATGATAAAGGAAACTTTTCAGAGGTAAGGGTGAAAAAATAACCCAGCAATGCTTGATGTGGTTGCCTGGATTACACAATGGGTAGGGCCTGGGGAATTCTTTTACCCAGGAGGGGGAGGAGGGGAGACCCCTTGACCTCCTTTCAGAGGTGACCTCCCTCCCACATCATGGAAAGAGAAAAACTTAATGACAATTTGCATTTAAAAAATTAAGGCAAATGAGCAAGTCCCCTGGGGCTGGTGTTTTCATGGGGCTTGCTCAAGCGCACTGCCCCTCTCCTCCAGGCTGAGTGGTGAGAGCCCTGATGGGTGTGGGGTCAGGTTCCTCCTTAACTGGCCTGGGTGCCAGGCATTGCCATTGGCTTTCTAGGGGCAGTTATGACCTGCAGGAGGCCAGGACCAGGGCCAGTCTAGGGAGGAGGAGGAGCCTGGCCCAGTTGTCGAACTTTGCTTGGGAGGCAGCAGCCTGAGGATGTGCATTCTGCTCCAGTTCATCGCGGCCCTGCTGGGCCTGGGAATGCTCTTTGTGCTCCTCTCTAGTTTGGAGAGTAGAGTTGCTGGGCGGAGGCAGCATGAGCCACTGTGAGTGCCTGAGTCTGACTTGGAAGGGCATGGGTCTCACGTCTCACAACGGCATCAGGAAGGCCGTGAGAGCTTCTGGTGCAGTTTCACTTGGGCAGGACGGGAGGGCTGCTTTGTAAAGGGGTCCAAAAGCTGAGGAGGGAGCCATGACTAGAGGCAGGGGGGACCCATGCTCATGCTGAGCCTGAGCTCAGGGGCAGAGCGCCCACCTGTGCTAGTGAATGCCCAGGCAGCGCCACAGCAGGAGACGGCAGCGCGACATCGGTCACCTCTGCTGCAAGGTGCTCACCAGGCTCCACATACTGTGAGGGAGCCAGAAGTGACCGGAGAGCCCCAGGAGTAACACCGTAGACACCTGGCCTTCCATAGGACCCACATAGGCACCACACACACACACACACACACACACACACGCGCGCGCACACACGCACACTGCCTGCACTTGGAATCTTCCCAAAGGTAAGGATGTCAGAAACAACCAGCATAGCTGACTCCAGGACACAGGGGATTTACCTTTCAGCTTTTGCCTCTGCTCACAGATGGCCTCTCTCCTCTTCCAGCCACTGAAGGACTCTTTGTACTTTAGGGTGCCTTGCCACCACTGGCTAACCTGGGCCCCACCCAGAATGTTTGGCACCGAGCCATCCTACTAGCAAAACTTGAGGACCCATTTCTTCTCCAGAGGACATGGTAGGGATGGTCCAGCTCAGGCGGCTAACATGGCTAAAACTCCTGCCACGCAACCTGTGTGGATGACAACCGTGTGTAACAGGCAGGCAGTGCATGAAGCAGGAGCTTCTGGCTGTCAGACCCTGATGGTCTTGGTTGGAAGTCTGACTCTGCAACTTGCTAGCAATACAAACTACGTGGGGTGGGGACTCTGCTTCCACACCTGCCAAATAAAGTATTGAACAGCCAATCTCAGAGACCCATCTCAAAACATTCACAACTTAGCATTGCTACCAAGCACCCAATTCTTCTAAATCTTTAATTATTAAATATTTGAACCATAAACACAGTGGTGTATAATGAATCCCAGTTAGCAAAATGACCAGCATTCGCATAGGACAGAGTTAAACATCTCAGCAAAGGAAAAGACAGACTTACCGTCTGTACTGGGCAGGGGCCGCTCCGGGGGCGTAGGGGTGGATTTCATGCTGTTGCCCATGTCTCTCTCTCCCCTGGGGTGGCCGGTGACACTCAAAGCCTGTGGTACAAGGACACGCACAGAAAGTCAGCTGCACCCTGAGCCCTCGAGGTGGAGAGTGACCCAGTTCAGAGTGCATCGTGCCTCATCTCTGAAGCAGCCCGCTTCTCGAAAGGCGGCTGTTTTCATGTCAAGATGCGATTTGTGCTGGTTACATTTGCGCAGCTTGAGCTCTTTTATCAAGGGAATGACAGAGTAAAACCACAGAGAAGGAAGTTGCTAACGCATGCTGTTGGTGGCAGAAGTTTCCATTCCTCCGCACCCTTGCCGGGGACAGCAGGCAGTGTTTGTGTAGAAGCCAAGCAGCATTTTAGAGGGCCTGAAAGGGTCTGAACTCAGAACCCGAGCCGTCAGCTTCCTCACGGTGAGGATTCAGGGCACACAAAACGTAGGAGCGAGGTGACATAATAACCCAAAGCGATGTGGAGGGGGCCCTGTCTCCACATTCGCTTGTCTGTGTAAATTTTCCAGCACGCTTTCACAACGCAGTGGCAAGGACAGCTTCCTGATGACCCGCCGGCCCAGCTGCGTGTAGTCATGCTACCAAAGTGCTCACACCTGCTGTCGCTTTTGATCACTGCAGAGACCCTGCATCCCTAAGCTCAGCTCACAGGGAAGACAGCTGAGTCTTGGGATAAGAGACCTGTCCAGAGTCACACGGCAGGGAAAGGAGGGTTGGGACTTGAACTGCTGATGTTTAACCTGCAGCTTTCTCCATCACGGTTTTTCTTCCCAAAGCCCATCCCAGTTATTCTCATGCTGCACGCACAAGCTGGCTCACCAACTCGAAAAGTGTAAGCTGTACACCTTTTCCTGCTAGTCTTGGAGGATAATGGAACCGCTTTGGTTTTGGGCTACAAAATTAACAGAGATGAAGCATGCACAGAAATTGGATCATGGCCTGGCATAAATACACAGCAGTTACAGTCATTTCCAGTCTCTTTCCAGGCTGTCCTTAAAGATTAAACACTCCAATTCTGAGCCCCAGTGCAGGCATTCTGACAGTGACATAGATGACTGCAGAAAGGAATGTTAGGCAGCTGCATCCCATGGGATGCTTAAGGCACGGGAGAGGGGCCCATCCATGGATAGGCTGCATCCTGCCTGCGGGGACAGGGAGCCAATGGACAGCTGCCCCAGCCAGCGTCCAGGCCAGCAGGAAACAAGCCCCACCTTTTTCTGTGTCTGTACCTCATGAGTCTGGGGAGGGTCCCAATGTCAGCCAGGCCCCTCCCACCCAGCCTGGGAGCCTGCTACAGTGCTCTCCGTGTTCGCCACAGGGACATGTCCTTGTAAACCTATCGAACGCTGAAAACACTAGGCGTCCAAATGTGCTTACTACCCACACCAAACCTATAGAATCTCACAGCGTGGTGGCACAGTATACTGTAGGTGGAAGGTTGATTCTCTTATGACCATGTGGCTGATAAGAAAGAAAAATGATCACATCAATATTGCCAACCTGGGCCAGCCAAATAGCTCAGTGGATTAAAGTGTCTGCAAGCAGGCACAGGGGCTGAGGGTTCAATCCCCGGGCCTGCCATGCTGTCTTTGCCTCCAGGGTGCGCTGAGACAGCAATTGAGACTGGGAGTGCTGGTGCGTGCCTATAATCCCAGCTCTTGGGAAGCTGTAAATAGGTGGTCACTACTAGTGGGATCTAGTAGTGAGACCCTGAACACCCTGTAGAGCCTTCCCTGAAATGCAAAATAGATAAATAAATAAATAGATATGTTGCCAACTTGCAAAAAGATCCAAATTAAAAATTTACAGCACAGTTTCTACTCAATGTATCTGGTTTTGGCACCAATGCTAAGTTGAAAAATCTCAAGTAGAGTCATCTGCATGGATTCTAAATGGTCTAGCTATCCCAAAGAGTGAGGCCTTCTAGATGAGGTAGAGGGAGGTTGGCATCCTGCCTGGTGTTGGGGAGCAACTAGTGTTAAGTGGGATTCTTAGGATAGTAAGAAACAAGGGCAATCAAATTAAGTGGCTTTTTTTAAAAGTTCATGTATTCTAAATATTTTCATTAAAAACTTGTCATTTAAGACTAAAACTAATATGGCATAGTTTTCTCAAGATAATCACAAGACTTGCAAAAATTAAACACCTCTGATGCACCACAAAGGCAAGGCCAGAAGAGCTTCGTGTCTCGAGTAAAGCAGAGCCTTATCTTCTCTGGGCCCCGTGGGTCTTGGATAGGGCAGCCTACCTGCAGATGTAGGTCAGGCCCGGCCTTCACAGCAGCCCACAGGACAGCATGATGAGGACAGCATGAGCTCTGCCTGCCGCCGGAAGAGGCTGTGCAGCATTCGCCTTTCTCCCAGACGAAGTGGATGCACTTGGCCTGTTTCTAGCTCCTGGCCTGGCAAACTGCAGGTGGCTGGCTGAGACCCATGAGCCCTGCAGTGTGTATTCCCAGGGCTTCTGCCCTGAACAAGTGCCAGGAGGGAGGGAGGGCCGTGGCAACCCGCCCGCCTTAGGCGCCACACCCTGGACAACGGCGGGGAGGAACACACACCTAGCCTCCTCACCTGTGCGGAGCCCAGCTCTACACAGTGTGTGGCGAGGACATGCACGGGGTGCACGGAGCGGGGCACTGCTGCTCTGTCCTCTCCTGCTGCTCCCCAAGGCCCCAGCTGCCCTAGTCCCACAGCCGCTCGGCCTATCACTGAAGCCCTGGAGCTTCTAGAGAAAGCCCTCAGCATGGAGAGATGACTCTGAAACCCAGCACCGGTAGTCCTTGACTGGGACTCCCTTGACAGCACCTCTCTGTCCTTAAACCTGCCCCAGTGCTTACGTCCCACACCACAGGCCGCTGGGCCCTGCCGCCCGTCCCTCCCTGGCCAGCCTTTCCCACTCCATTCTCTCCTGGAGCCACTTCCCAGAGTCGGTCCTGGCCATAATGTCCACTGTCCTCTCTTCCCTTTATGTCACAGCTGTGCCAGCAAACAGCTGGAAAAGGCTTTCGCATTCGCCAAACTCCCCCCATAACTTCACAGTTCATCTCAAGCCTTTGGGTGCCATTTTGGTGGAGATCCTGGAATCTAGTATATGAAGACAAAAAAGTTTTAGACTTACAGTTTTCAGACGGGCTAAGTGGGGTCCAGTAAGAGACAAATGCCTGAGGATTTGAGACCAGAGGGAAGGCAGTCCAAGTACCCGGGGCCTGTGACTCTACCACGCCTTTGGCTCCAGCACACCTCTCTGCTGTGTTCGGGTGGCCGAGCTCACTTTCCATAAGAGAGGGCTGCCTTTGTGCTCAGAGCCCCCCAAACCCCCTCCAGGCTCCTGGGGCCCCGTGGCACTGCTCACGAGTCTCCCAGAGTCCCCAGGAAGGAGTTAACTCATCAGGAAAGGGCTTTTATTTGAGAAGAGCGAAAATACCCCTGAGAGTGAGAGCTGGAGTCTCCCTAATGAAGGGGCTGAACAATTTGATTTAATCTGTGACAGTTTCATGCAGTGGCTAGAGGTGGGAGAGAGGGTGCGAGCAGAATAATTGCTTCTAGGAACAATAAGAAAAGGGCAAAAGAGAAATGAGTTAATTAACACTGGCTTGGATGATTCTGTTCCTTTCTCCTTTGTCATTGTGGTATGACTTCTTGGAGTCCAGGGCAAAGGACTGTCACACTATGCATGCGATTTTCCCTCCAGTCTTTGCAATAATGTTGCTTGCTATAGGTGACCTTGGGCCTCAGTTTCCTCTCCTAAAAAATGAGATGAGTGAAAAAGGTGGTCTCCTGAGAGGGAGCCTTTTAACTCCACTTCATTCTAGCAATCAAGACTTCCTGGCTTTTTGAAAATTATTAATAGGAGGAAAGAACCATCATAATTTTTATGAAGTCCCATTGGACAGAATGCAAATCCTGTCTTTTTATTCACCAGGACTGAGAGAGAGAAGATAGCTAATGTGCACCAGGCCTGCCTTCAGCCCTGAGTCTCCCTGCACCCCTGTGGCAGAAACTCTCCTGCCCACGGTCCTGGAGCTAGACACCCTGTGTCTCCTGGCTTCACATCTCAGGACCTTTGCCTGGGACCATGACTGTCCTGAGCAAGGACACTGGCCAGTACAGAGCTGGTCGCATTTGAGAGGACGCAAGGTGAGGACAGACTCCCACCCCCAGAGAGCTGCCACAGGAGCCTGAGGCGTGCTGGCCAGCAGCCCCTCGCTCACGGGGTTTCTCTGGCCAGATCCTGGCTCCTTTTGCTGTGTGCTCTGCATCATCTTTTAAGGGCCAGGCCTAGCCTTCCTGAGCTTCCCATTGCAGGACCATTCCAGGGTGGACACGTGTCCCTTGTCCCTTGTGCACCTGGACACCATCTAGCTGGTAGGAAGAAAGGGACACTATGCCCTATGCAGTGTGCCAACAGAGAGCTCAAGGAAGTCAGCTAGAGAAGGCAGACGGACATTGCAAGTAAACAGGGAACTGAATGCATGTGGAAACCCGTCAGGCCAGCTGCCCTTTGGCCGTAGATGTTCCTCCCACATAGTGTGGTATGGAGCCACAATACCATGAGGACAGGGACATCAGTGTCCACATATCACAGGGGCAGTGATACCCAGAACAGCCACCAGACCAGCCAGGGCCCAAGTCCTATACAGCCAGCGCATCCTGGGGGCTACCACTGCTCCCCTTAGAGTCAGCATGCTAATGTGGATGAGCTTGCAAGGCTCCTAAGAGGTAAAGCAGGGCCTCAGAGCAGGCCTTCCCCACCCCAGTCCTTGCTCTCTGACCTCTGAGCCATGCTGCCCGTCTTCCTGTGTCTGTGTTCTTTCTAGGGCAACAGAAAGGTGGTTTCTAAAAGCCATCAGAGACAACTTCAGAAGCCATCAATTTTGGGGAGACAAGGGGCCTAGAGCCCCAAGGGCCTCTTCACTATCACATGGCAAAGAGTGGGAGCCCGAGTCTGGGGATCAGCTGGGGAACCACAGGGGCAGGAGCGGCCTCAGTGAGGGACAGAAGGAGCAGGGGCAGCATGACACGTGTGAGACATTTCCAGACCTTCCTAGGACTGTTTTAGAGAACTTTTAATTCTCTAGGGCTGAACAACAACAACATCAACAAATATACTAAGTTATAGTACAATAATTCCAAATGTCCCAATTTTCTCCACATGTATGAGTTACTCTTATGTCACAAGGTCTAGAAGAAGGAGGGAACTCTAAATCAGAACCTTCAAAACAGGGAACCTTATTCAGAGCTTAGAGGGTGAGGTGGCACCAACTTAAGTAAGCCCATTCCCTCCTCTTGGCCTCTGAGGCCCCAAAACATGAGGTAGAAAGCTGGACTGTGCCCATTGCTCTTTCACCTCAGCCTCTCCCATACCCACACAACTGGTGTCTGTGACTCTGTCAGATTCAGGGCTCCAGATGGGGCTGATTCGCTACTTCAAGGAAACCGAGTGCTGGCAGAGGGGCTTGGCATGGCCACTCTACCCACTGAGGACCTGGCCGGATTTCCGGAGCACCCCACCACATCCTGAGCTTGCTCAGCAGGTGCACCTCTCAAGGGGGGCTCAGGGCTGCTGAGCTACTCACCCAGTGACCCACTTTGCCCCCAGCTCCCTGTGGCTATGTGTAGTGGCAGGCCTGGTCCCCCATCCTGCTTCTGGGGTATAGGATGCTCCTGGGCACAGCCCGAGGCATGGGCTCTCTCCAGCCTTCTGCTATGTCCACCTCAAAAGCAGAGGCTCAGAAATCCCTGAGAAGGGACCTTGGGATCCTCTTGTCTAAGATATTTAAGCTGCTTGGCTCAAGCTGTGTTTTAAAGAATGGTGTCCCAGAACACAATCCATAAAATGCATGCAAACAAGGTGCATGCTGGGGGCTGGGTTCAGTACTCCTTTCCTGCACCTGCTCCTTTTCACAGGAAGCCTTCATCCTGTGATGCCATGTGGCAGCCACAGTAAGCTAACAATCCAGGTCTCTACTGTTACAAGAAAAAGCTCAGGACGTATAAGCACCCTGCTCGGTTCACACAGGACCTGTCTGTCCACTACTGGAAACCCTCCCTCTGCCTGCTCCTTGGCCTGGCTGCCAGGCCTGGTGCACATGTGTGTTCACGCCTCCCTCCTTGGCTTCCAGGAGGAAATTTCACAGGTCAGTGGGCTATCGGGAGGATGGGCTTTGCCATGGACTAGCTTAGGCTGGATGCTAATCTGTGACATATTTCATCGTAATCTTAAGATGTTATAGAAAAACGTCAGATCGAGGGCCAGCCAGTGCTGAGGCACATTTTAATGTCAGCTTTTACTGTCACTAAGCCTTTCTTTCTACTGCTTTTTCCCACTGGACAGAAGCCTTTCTACCTTGCTAGACTTTCACAAGGAAGGTTAGCAAGAGGAGGGGCCAAGACTGAGGCTCAGAATATTGTAATTTTCAAGGCCCAGTGGCCCAGGTGTCCAAGCACAGAAGGCCACCCTCTGGGTGGGGCCACTCTGCCTGTGACCCTGTGGAGTTTGAAAGCATGTTTCTGCTAAAGTATCCTTGGTTAAGGATAGGGCCAGATCCTGGGGGCACACACAGCTTGTGAGCTGCTAACATCAAAACAATGGCAATGAGAAACTCTTATGCTACTAGATTTATATAGGAGGGAACAATGATCACAGAGTAACTTTCGGCTCAGGTGGGAGTCCTCAGCGAATGCAGCCTCAACATCAGAGGAGGGGACCGGAAACGCCCACCTGGGCCTGAGGGACATGGGTGAAGCCAGCCCAGAGACTGGAGAGGCTTTGATTTCTCCATGATATCAGTTTTCCCAGCAAGGGTTAGTTTGACTTTTGATTCATATACTGCATATGTCATTAGCATTACTCATAGAATTATCAGGCCAGATAGAAATCGGAAATCTGCCCAATGCAGCATATATGCTGATGAGAACCTATGGTTTGGACCTCCTCCTGTGGGTCACCTGCCACAGAGCGGATGAACAAGTCCATTCCAGGCCTCTCAGGCTATGGGTCTACAGGAAGTGGGTGTCAGCTGTCTAAAGAGGTCTCAGAAGTCTCTCCCAGGCTACTGAGGGCAGCCCTGGCCTGCTCTTTCCTCATAGTGCTCTTCCGGCCTTCCTTCAAGCTCAGAAGCATGGAGGCTGCAGCCACAGTGCGCCTGGAGACAGCTGAGGCTGGGGATGGCTGCCTCTCCATGTGCCGAGGCTGAGGGGAATCCCTAATGGGCCTCAGGAGCTGGCACACCCTGGGCTGCAGGCACCACAGAGCAACAGACTCTGTGCTGGCTCTTTCTCCATAAGATGATTCTTACATGGAACAGCTACCTGCAGACATCTCAGTTTGTTTTGAAAGGACAAGAGGGCCTCCTCTCAATGGGTAGTCACCACCTAGACCTAAATTAGATGTTCAAAATGCTGACTCATCAGATGCCCAGAGGAGCCTGTCCAGGGTACCGATGAGGACCCAAGCTTCTGAGAGGTTAAGCTGCTTGCCTAGGCTCCCACAGCCAGCCTAGAGATGGAGTCACTGTTCAGGTCTTGGTTCCCTTGTGTCCTAACCCTAGCCTCTCCAGTGATAACTCATCCCAGCATAATGTCACTTCACTTTCAAGAGCAGGTGCTGAGAGGGCTGGAGTCCCCAGGAGACTGGTGGAGAAAGCAGGGAGGCCTGGGGACTGGCCTGGCCCCGCTCTGCTGGTGTCCAGATACCCTTGCTCTGACTGCCGGGAGGCAGGGAAGCAGCTCCTTCTCACTGAACAGGGCCCACCTCCTTCCTTTTGCCCTGAGCCCTGAGATTGTCAACTTCATGTTGTAAAATCATTTGCATGGGTGACAACAGTACTTTGTTGAAGAATGCACCTACTTTCTACCTAATTTTCCTAAATTTTACTTTGTAGACTCTATCCTTAGAGCCTGAAGCAGCCCATGAGCTTCTCTGAGGTGGGAAAGCATTTCCCCCCAGGGGTACCAGTTTACTTCTCTAGGAAGAGCGAGTGCAACAGCTGGAGGGCTCTGTGTGCACATCGAGGGTGATGCCAGCTCTCACAGGCATAGCCAGGCCTACAGGGGAGAAGCAGGAGCTGCTGTATGCTGAGGAACCTTGGGTCTGCTTTGCCCCATCTCTAAGCTCTGAGTAGCGTGCCTCATTTCACATGGGCCTTGTCCATGGGAAAGCCGAGGCCATGTCGTTGTCTCAGCCCCCTTGCTAGAAGATGCTTGGGGTAGAATTCGACTTTTTTTTTTTTTTCAGTACCAGAGATCCAAGGATTGAGCTCAGGGCCTTGTACTTGCCAGGCAAAAGTTTATTCTACTGAGCTATCTCCCTGGCACTAGAGGCAGGATTTGAATCTAGTCCATTTTTCTCCCAAACTGACTCTTACTTCCCAAGGCCCCTTGGGCATAGAAAGGTGGTGTTGGGGGGCAGGGATGATGTTACATACAGCCAGGCCTCCGTTCCTCTGAGACTATGTGCTCTTGTCTGGTGTGCTAGAGGGTCATGCCAGGAGCAGAAATCCAGTAGCTGGACCAGAAAGAGAACACAAAGGGTGCAGAGGAGGCCCAGATACCCAGGGATCTGGGAGCATAGGACACAGCACACAGCTTCAAGTGAGTGTTTGTGAGACTTGGGAGGCATGGGGCACTGACCCAGCTGTAAGGTGGGGGGAGACGTCCCCCTCCCAGACTCAACATGAAGATTCACTTACAGCCTCCCAGCTTCTCTGCTTCCCTGGGTTTTTCTCCTTCTGGCTCTCTGTCTCTGTCTCCTTAAGGGCACTCACCATGATAGGCCTTGTGTGTTTGCAGCCCTTCCTGCAGGATAGCCCTTTCTGTGGCCAGGCTCCATACAGACTCCTCAGTAAATGGTTGTGGCCTCTGTGGAGCCTGGTGCATCAGAGCTGCTCAGTTAATCAGCAGACTGACTGGAGACATTCTGGAGAAAGCTCCATACCTAGTGCAAGCAGGAGGTGGTGTGCTTTAAAGACAACCTGACTCGTTCAAGGTGGTCATTGTGCCCCTAAAGACCAACCGAGGGCAATTCTCATTTTCCACTGAGACTCTTTAGGTATCCTCAGCTTCAGTCACTGTTAGTTCCACCCACAGCAAGCCCTTCAGCAACATCAAGCTGCCTTGTGTCATGTCTAGGGAAGTGGAACTTTGCAAGGCTGATTAACAACAAATCGAGCCACTGAGCCCTTGCCAACCCTGTTTCTGACTAGAGCTGAAGTTACTGTAATCGGGTATACTCCCCTCCCCCTCAGTGGGACTCAGAGAGGAGGAAGTGGTTTGGACAGGATGTACTCCATTCCTTTGGAACCTTGGGGAGGTAGAGCGAGGGAGGAAGTCACATATTGTGCCCTTAATGCATACTTACTGAGGGAATGGGTAGATGTGCGGACAGGTGGATGGATGGGGGGATGGAAGGGAGGATGGGTGGATGGATGGGTGGATGGGTGGATGTGTGGATGGATGGATGGATGGATTGATGGGTGGATGGATGGGGGATGGATGGATGGATGGATTGATGGGTGGATGGATGGGGGATAGATGGATGGGTGGATGGGTAGATGGATGGATGAGTAGGTGCATGGAAGGAAGGAAGGAAGGATGGAAGGATGGATGGATGGATGGATGGATGGATGGATGGATGGATGGATGGGTGGGTGGATGGATGGATGGNTGGATGGATGGATGGATGGATGGATGGATGGATGGATGGATGGGTGGGTGGATGGATGGATGGGTGGATGGGTGGATGGGTAGATGAGTGGATGGGTGGATGGGTGGATGGGTGGATGGGTGGATGGGTGAATGGGTGAGTGGGTAAATGAATGGGTGGATGGACTGGAAGACATATAGATAAAAGTACTAACTTCTTGCTCATCTTGGTAACTAGAACCACTGGTATGGACTGACACCCTATAAATCTTTAAAGAATTTAAAGATCTATACTCTGTCAGAGCTGGGGAAATAAATTTGTACTGAAAGTGAAATGAAAAGTTAAAGCAGAGCAGCACCTATTAATGCAGAATATGGACTGGGGAGCACAGCAATGCAACATCTCTGTAAGGCATGCTCTCTTGGCGTGCCGCGACCCCATAGCTCAAAGTGGGGAGTGCTTCTATAGTGGGGAAGCGATTTCTGTTTGCTGTACTGCAAACCCACCTATGACTGTTTCATTTTTATCAGATGGAGGAACAAGCAGAAATGTACCTTGAGAAAGATGAATTGGGAGCACCCACTTGTTAGCTTCGCAATTTGCTCTACCTGCTGACAATTTGCAGCCTGGGAACACCTGGGACTGGATGTATTCCAATTGTGTGGTTCAGGAAGGTATTAGTAGCCATTATTTAGTACTTAGCATCTCCTAGATATCGCATATAATATATAGAAATTATAAACACTGAAGGAAGCTGAGGTTCTTCTATGACATCTAGAGAGGCAGAGTGACTTCCCAGAGTCACACAGCCCTCCGGGGCTGCCCCAGAATGCTGCTCCAGCTGCAGCTGACACTGGCTCCTCCCCACCCTCTTGGGGCCTCCTGGAGCTGTGGACCGTGCAAGAGTAAATGCACTCGGTCTGTCTTTCCCACAGGTTATTATTGCTGTGCTTCCAGGGAATAGGGACCATTTTTGCAGAGTGTTCTTCTAACTGAAGAGTGTCTCCTATAGCAGAATTGCCAGGAATCTCATCTGAGGTCCTCCAGCCTGAGTCCCTGGTGAAAAGCACCATACCCCAGTTGAATAGACTGATCACTCAGCCAACATTATGAAGACCACACACTATGGGAGGTGCTGCTTCTGAATAGCATCACTTTGGTACAGGACTCTATTGCCAGCCCCTCCAGTTGGCTGGGGCTCGACCTTCCCCTACCTCAGCTCCTTAGGCCACTTCACTGCCTCTGCCTTCCAACAGCTGGGTGACTTGGGAAAGTCATTTCACCTCTCTGAGTGCTTTTGTTTGTCAACAGTCGCAGTCCTATAGTACGCTTCAAGGTCTCCCACCCCTTGGGGTAGAGATGCCGTCTCTTAGAGCCACAACCAGAGTCCCCTCAAGGCCACTCTGAGAGCAGCCTCTCTTCACAAGTAGGCACCTAAGAGAATGTGCTGCGTTCCACATTCTTTAGGAAATTCCTCCAATTGAAACATATGGTTTCAGAAAGTACAGATGTCACACACTGGAATTCCCTGTAAGCCTCAATCCATACACACACCCTTTTAGATTACTGTCAGTTATCTTTGGCACCGTCACAAAGAAGATCTGTACCACGATGCTCCATGCACACTACAGAAATTCAGTCTCCCTGGTCTCTGTGTGCTCTTAGGCATCATGACAACTCCAGGCTGACAGCACTTACGGGGCACCTATGATGTGTCACAAACTGTCCCAGGCCCTTGGCATATTTTAATTTCTTTAATATGGCCAGTATCTGTGTGAACTAGGAACTGTTGCTGCCACTTTAAAGAAGAGAAAAGCCTTCAGTGGTTGAAATGAACTTTCTAAGGTCACACAGCTAGGAAGTCTGATAGCAGGTCTTAGCTGTCACTTGTAAGAAGCCTGCTGTGTGCCAGGCTGCTCTGATATAGCCACTGTCCCCTGGCAGGATTGTGTCTACCCGCCCTCGCTCTCACCAACTCTGCTTTACCCAACACAGGCTCCTGCTTGTTCTCGGGAGCCCTGCCTGAGCTCCCCAAAGTCTGTCCCTGCCAGCTGTACATCAGGAGGGTCCTGAGGTCTCTTTCCACCCTGAACCCAAGATACCTTCAAACGCTGGGCATGGCCTCTCCTAGGAGCTGGTCGTGGAGTGGCCAGCAGGCTCGGGTCACCTCCTGTCCATCAGCTGGTGCTGCTCCGGAGTGAGCAGGCGACCAGAGCTCGGGAGGGTGTGGAGGAGAAGCCCGTGCTATCGCCAAGTTCCTTAGTTGCTAAACCACCACATACTTCCTCTGCTATAAGCAAGGAAGACACATGGCTGGTTGGGGGCAGGTTCCTGTTTTCACCAGCCACACTGAGCAGACTTCTCTCTGCAAGGACAGTGAAGACAGAGGCGCTATTAATGTATTTTTGGGGTTTTGTTTGTTTGTTTGTTTGTTTTTTAACAAAGCACTTGAGAGTAAGGCAGCTTCAATCTAAATGGCCAGAGCTTCTAGAAACTCGGTCTTTTCTTCCTCTAATTAAAAGGCAATGGGGCTGTGCATTTGCTCGTCTGCATCCCACGAGCTCTCGAGCCCAGACAGCCTGTGGCTTCACCGGCTGCAGCTTCTCTCCTGTAAGTTCCTCAGTTTCGGCAGTCTCCTTGCATCAGTGCTGCATGGACCGCAGAGCTGAGCTGCAAGGCCCAGTTCTGACTCTGTGGAAACCAAGTTCCAGTCACCAGAGACTTGCTGTGGGGAGCTGTCACTCCATCCCCTTCCTGGGCTCCTCTCTTTCTGTGTCACTAGCAGAAGAGGCCAGAAAGTTTATGGGAAAAATTCGGTTCTCCCAGGTCCAGACTAAAGAGACACAGGGAAGGAGCTTTGACCAGATCCAAAAGAAGAGAAGAAAGGAGAAAGAACACACCAGGAAGCACAGGGGGCCCTGGAAACTATTCTGAACATTAGTGATGGAGGTTCTCCTTGTGGGGTGGTGATGACACTGTGGCTCTGGAGAGAAGGCCTAGGGACCAAGTTCTAGTCTTAGGGACTGCATTCTGACCTACTGGAGGTGAATGTCATGGTGGCTACAACTGCCGAATGGCAGCCTCACACACACACATACACACACACACACACACACACACACACACAGAGTCACCATGTAGAAAGAAAGGACACACAAGCAGGTATAGCCAACTCAATATTTTGAATCTATGTGAAAGGCATATCAGTATACATTGTTCTGCTCTTTCAGTTTATGACGGGTCTGTAATTAGAGTCTCTACGTATCACAGAGTCTTGTATATCACACAATATCCAAAATCTTGGTCTTCACAGTGTGTCTCAAGCACAAGACCCAAGAATGTGGGACTTCTGGGCATGTCAGTAGAGGAGCAGAGGTTCCTGGGATGTCAGCTCCATTATGCCTGGGGAAATCTATCTGTTGACCCACAGTGCTGGGTGGCCTCCAGGAGTTCCTCCAGCCCCTTCCCCCCAGCATTTCAAAGTGAACAGTGTCTCAGAGGCAGAGACCAGCACCTGGCTTGCAGCCACACAGCTGGTCCCAGCACAGAGTCAGGGCAGTCTGTGACCCAAGGGTGGGTTGACACAGCTACTACAGACAGTCATTTGGAAACTCCGCTCAGTGGGGTTTGCAAAGATGTATTAAAAACACTGGGGCCATGTCTATATTTAGAAGGCACCAGGCACTAGATAGATGCTCCCACAGATGGCTGGTGAGAACACCCAGTCCGCGCAGAGCATGCTGGGAAGGGGCAGAGGAAATGTTGCAAGGGGACTGAGGGGACAGCTTTCCTGAGTGGGGAAAAGAAGACACCCAGCCCTGGGGAAGTAAAGCTTCCCCTGACTCACGCCAAGAAGGGGAAGACAGTGTGGTGTTTACAGTTGGCATGAGCTGTGTGGTGACTCTAAACATTCCTGAGGCTCCCCTGCGGGCTAGACCCTGAGGCATGCCCCCACCCTGTCATTCCTTCAGGAAAACTCTACTAGGTACAGCACAGCTCGGAGACGGGATCCAACTGGGTGCAAGTTGGCCCAGCCTGACCGCCCTGCTCTCCCCTCCTCTGGAGGAGTCCTGTGATAGAGACAGGCAGGGCCTCTATCATGGTCTGTGTCTAGTTCCCCCCCCCCTCAAAGCCTCATGCAATCATGGGGTGGACTTCTAGTGTTTGAGATTAACTCATGATCCACTGGGATTATGGGTATGAGTGCTGCTGGGATTATGGATGTGAGTACTGCTCCCAGACTGGGGCAGAGAGCCTGAAGGCAATTTAAGGGAGACAGATTTGCTCACTGCAGCCATTGTTGCTGTTACTCCTCCCCTTTGCTCTCTGCTCTTTGCCTCCACCATGAAAGGTTGCCCTCTGCCATGTGCCACCCTGTCTTAGAGCCAGCTGAGTATACACTGAAACCTCCAGTAACTATGAGTAAATAAACTTTTCCTTCCTTCATTTTGGGTGTCAGGTATTTGTCCCAGCAATGAGAGAAGAGGAGCTAAGATAGCCACCACTGGTTATAGGATGCTGTGATAGAATGCAATGGGGTGTTAACACAAAGGGGTGCTCCTCACAGGTAGGCAGTGTCAGGGACATGTTCCTCTGTTGCTGTCAGGAGCTGGGACCTGCAAGAGGCCAGGAGGCCAGCTGAGGGACAAGCCAGGGTCTGAAGGCCCTTGAAGGGAACTGCTGGTGTAACTTGAAATTTTGGGGAGAAACAGTAGGTGTTGAGGGCACTCCAGGTATGGTGGCAGAGGCAGGCAGGTGACCACAGGCAGGGCCCCTGGAGCAGTCAGGCATGGCAGTGTGAGAGCCAGGCATGCAGTGGTAGGGCCTGTGGGGTGGCAGAGGCCCTGATAAGGAGACTGGATTTTACATTGCCAGATGGCCTTTCTACTGCTCCTCTCCCCGACCTCCCTCTGCAGTCCATTTTCCATTCTGCACATGATACCATGATACTCTGTCCTAGTCCAGGGAAGAGATCAGGTCAAAAATGTTGTCTTTTATTCACGTATGCATTTTTTAATCCATTCATTCCTTAACTTTGGTAGCACTTGCTGTGTACCAGGCATAGTACATGCAGCACACTTCCTGCCCACAGGTTCAGCCCTGACCTCCAGGAGCTTATAGCCAAATCCTCCTTTCCCTATTGCTCAAGCCCAGCATAAGTAAAACAGTCTACTGCATATTGTTGCATTACCGAGTATGGCTCAGATCTGCAAACCTCATATACATATGTAAAAATCTTCCCTGGCGAACAAACAAGAAAGAATCCCCAGAGATAGCAGAGTTTGGCTCCAACCCACCCTGCTCTTGAGGAGTTTATAATCTAAAGAAGTTGCCAGTTCAGCTCAGAACCTGAGGAGTCAGGCTTTGGTGAGGAGGGAGCCAAGGAAGTCAGGATTCCTGGGCTGCGAGTCCATGTGGGAACCCAACAGGACAGCCTGATAGGATCAGGCCAGATTCCATCCCGGGACATGGTCACCATTCAAGGACACTGAGACACTGAGTCAGCACAACAAGCAGTTGTGAAAGCACTCACGGGTGACGTCCACCTCAGTACAGAGCCGGCCAGGCTGTGCCACAGTGGCAGGTGATGGTCCCAGGTCAGGAAGGTGCTTCAGGGCCTGCAGACCACAGGACCATCTGCACAGGCAGCCCCTGATTTCCAGAGGGCTTTGTAAATTAATTAGCTATCAGGGCCCAGACAAGATACCATAGGTTTCAAGATGCCAGCCCTGCATGTGCCAAGGCTTGGTCAATTAAGGCCAAGGATGTCGTCACCACCTTTGTTAAGATGACCCTGGATGAGTCATGGGTTCAACACAAGTTGTCAGGAGCAGGCACCCTGCTCCCTGCCAGAGCTGGGAGCCTCCTAACCCGCAGAAGCTCATTTCTCCAGCCACAGGTCTTGGAGGGGTTCCAGGGAGGGTCAGAGCTCCTAAGGTGATTCAGCATCACAGAGAGAGGGCAGGGGGAGCTGCTGATTAAATTTTACCATTGATTTAATCAAAGCTAGAGCCAGTGTTGGTATGCAGGTCCTGGTTCTACTAGAGAGTTTTCTGCCAGTTCTTCCTCACAATCTCAACATGAATGTTGAAAAGAGAGGCGAGAAGAGGAGAAAGAGCGTGGAGAGCTAACAAGCTTCCCATCAATGGAGAGAACCAGGTGTAAGCTAATCTACTTGGGTGGGTCGTTCACAAGCATTTCTGAAATGTCAAGCACTCTGCTTGGTCCTAGAAGGTGTTGGTGAGATTCTGGGCTCTAAGGAGCTAAGCCACATGCCTTAAGACTCTCTGCAAGCTTGCGTCCTCAGGGTGAGAGTCTTAAGCGTCTCATAGCTGAGTGAGTGCAGCCTCCGTCATTCAGTCCTTCACTCACAATATCTGCTGAGCACTTTCTAGGTGGTAGGTATGGCTCTAGGGATTAAGTCAGAAAAATGGAGTGTTCATGCTATAGAAAGTGGCTGAGGGGGGGACAACAAGGCAAGCTCTGCCCTCCAAAGAGTGACATTTGATGAGCGCTCAGGGAGCCCCTTCCTTGGTGAGGGGCAAGGGGAAGAATCACAAGGTGAAGCAACAGCCCAGCCAGTGCAAAGGTGTGGAGCTGGACACGCACATTGTATTCGAGGGCTGCGCAAAGGGCCAAGGCCGGTCCCCCAGGACTGCCATCCCTGCTGTCACCGTCGGGATTTCACCTGAAGAAGCTGAAGCCCCTGATCTCTCTTGTCCTGGCCTGCATGGCTGCCTCTAGGACACCACTGGTCTGGGCATGAGGGCCCTGCAGGCGGCACGCTAGCTGTCCCTATCATAACAGCCTCCAATCAGGTCTTCCCCGTCCCCTCTGCTATCACACTCCCACTTATCTAGCCCTGTGTCCCGAAGGATGAGCCAAGACTGTGGCCACCCTCCTCAAGCACCTGCCGTAAGTCCTCTCCCACAGGGCCAGCTCCAGGTCTTTTTTTGGCAGTCAGTGGCCGACTGTCTTTCCCTCCACCCTCCCAGCTCCTGCTGCCACAGCACTGCTAGAGCCCTCCATGCCTCACCCACATGGGGCTCCCCACCCCCCCACCACAGATGGTCCGCTGCCTCTTCCCCTACCTTCCTTCCCTCCTGTAAGGGTGCAGGCTCAAGTTCCTCCCACACATCCCAAGTTCAGGTGCCATTCACATCCGTAGGCCTCCCTGAGCAGAAGTGGACACTTCCTTGAGGCTCTTGCCTCGTGGGAGTGGGATTCATTGTGGGTTGGAATCCAGATCAGGAGAGGGGTCCAGACACCTAGGGACTGTGTGAGCTTGTGCAGGCTCCGAGCGTCTCCTAGAGCACACATGACATTAGTGGTGGTCACAAGGACCTAAGGGTAAGGCGTACAAACCTCCTAACTGCACACAGAACCAATCAACTAGGCCTGAAAGCCTTCCTTTCCTTTGTAATTGGAACATGCGCTGGGGAAGGCCACTGAGATGGGCCCAGAGCCCAGGCCAGAGCAGACCTAGCAGGAGGAAGTGCGCTGGTGCCCAGCACAAGCACTTGGGCAGTGTACGTGGGCAGACACTGTGCTAACTGTCCCAGCTGGAAAAGCACAGATGCTGCTGTTTCTTGGGAAGTAAATGTTTCTGTCTCTAGGGCCATCTGATGGGTAGCCATGGGGACAGGATGAGTTTTCCAACTGCAGTGGCACCTCTGCACATGTCCTCAGGCTCTTTGTGTGTCTACAGAAGGCCTTCGGGGGCTAAGAGGAGGTTCAGGAGAAAGAAAAGGTGGGGAGGCACATTGCATGGTGCTGCTCTCTGCTGTGAAGAGCTACATAAGTGTACTAGCTCCCTGAAGCTGTTTTCCTTGTTCAGCCAAGCTTACTGCAGGTGCCCCAGGAAGACCCAGCTGTTGTCAGATCTTAGCCGGTCAGTGGAGAGAGGGGCAAGTTTCCTAGACGGTAGGAGAGCCACGACCAGGATCAAGTTCAGTCCTTCACAACTTTGCTTTCTTTATTAACTTCTTCTAGGTGTATCAACTTCTAGATGTATTGACTTGCAAATTCTTTTCTTCAACAGATCCTACTCAGGGCTCAGGGACTCATTTATCTGATGATTCAGAAGCTCCCTTGGGCCAGCCCTGGGGCTAAGCTGCAGGGACAAGGGTGACCCATGCTCTGCCCCCCAGGAGCTTACTGTGTGGTGAATATAGGCTAACAGGAACCACAAAGGATAGGTCTAGTGGGGCTGTGATATTCAGGGCAGGCCAAAGAAGGCAGCCAGCACTGCTACAGGAGCTGAGGCTTTACCAAGGGGGACATTTGGGGAGCTTGAATGCTGGAGGAGTCACCAAAGCTGGACACTGAGTGCGCTCACAGGCATGGTCTCTGCACCTGCTCAATGCTATTTTACTGTGGGGTGGCTTGTGCCGTACCTTGTGTGGCGTTAGAGATGACTTGGGTCTGTCACTCCTAGCTCCTCTGCTCTTCTGTGCTCAGCAGCCCTCTCACACAACCGAAGTGAAGCCAGTGAATGAGTCCCGTTTCTGTCCTCTTCTGCTCTGGTCTTCAAAGCCCTCACTGCCTTGCCACGTGCAGGGGCTCCTCACCGGGTCTCACTCTCCCTGATTCTCCCGCAAGTGTCTCCTGTTACCTGCTGCCTGGACAGGCACTTCAGGCTTCGCCTCTGAATTCGTTCCTGGCCTGGAATGGCTTTGCCCCATTTCAGGATCTGCTGGAATCAGGGATGAGTCCTCTCGGGCCCAGCAGGGCTTTCACTCTTCCTTCTGGATGGAGTTAGGTGGAAGGGCTCTGTGCTCCCGTGGCCCTTTGAGAAAGCAGGCCCACCAACCCTACTCCTGACCTCTGCCCAGAGATGGGGATTTCTTCAGTTGCCTGAAAGCATAAGCCAGACTGGCTCATGCTATGTGATATTAGGAAGAACCAAGGCTGGCAGAGGGGTGCTGTCCAGTCTGCCGTACCTACCCACAGCCATGCTGACAGACACCTACCCAGGGCAAATGGACTGATGGCTACATTCATCACATCCAGAAGAGCAGAAACCACGGGCCTAGGGTGCTATCCTGTCCTCATTCCCTCAGCACCTTCTTGTGTTCTACAGTGGTCATCTCCTAATTTCTGATCAGCATCTGCAGAGCGAGAAGCTTCAGTAAGCTTCCCCGGCACATTTGTGTTTAGTCATGGATTACACACACACACCTAGAGGACTCTACTAATGTGAAAAAATAAAGAGGTATGGGTCTGAAATCATGTTTATAAGGAAATAGAGCTCTTCTGTGCTCCAGTAGATCATCCTGGGCACCCTTTGGGAGATTCTAGTGGAAACATAAAGAAGACGGGAATGATTTGTGCAATGAAGAATCCTGATAAAGGGCCTTCAGCCAGTCCACTTTATCTTCTCTTGGCCCTTGTGCACGTCTGTCTTTTAGGGGCAGCACAGAGAACCTATCCAGCTCTGCTTCAGAACAAAGCCCAGGGCCTGAGGTTCACATGAGAAAGGAAGGCAGCCTGGACATCGTGCTGCTGGGAGCTTTAGGGTCCTGGGAGGGACTCTTCAAGGGTGTCCCCAGTCCACTTTTCCCATCTTTCTAATGGCCTGACTTTCAAGAGCCACGTGTACTGGGAAGCCGGGAGCAGGTCTGCTTCCCAGTGTGACCCCGAGCACTGGAACCTGGAGACACTGGGTGGCAGCACGGGAGGGAGAGACCCGAAGGAGCAAGCTAGGAAAAGAAAGCACACACACAAAAAGAAAGCGAAACTCTCCTCCCTTAAATTGTAAGCTTCCTAAAACCTCGATCATCCTTCCTTCCCTAGGTTGTTGGCACAGAGGCATGGCTTGGAGAGCTCCTGGAATTATGCCCATAGCAGAGTGGCTGGCAGCAGCAGGGCAGGCCTGTCCCAGGGATGGGGTGACAGCCAGCCGGAGCACTGGCCATACCACCCTGCCACGTCCTGAGCTTCCCAACGCGGCCCTCCTTAGCCCTGGCACTGCTCCCACTCCGTGTTTGCATCTCACAAACAATGATTCCAATGTACTAGCCTGGCCCCCTCTCAATTTGCTTGAACTGAAAGAGGTGCAGCTCTGTAATAGAATCCTTATAGCTTTTATTACCCCCCATGTTCTCATTCGGCACTGCCTTAATACTTCTGTGACATGCACTTTTTTCCTAATGACAAGATTTTGTTATCAAAGGAAGAGCAGCTCAAAACTGTCCTTGATGTAATTTAAATCACTGTCATCTAGTTAAACCCAACCCGACGGGTGTGAAATGTCTGGGGGAGCCCGCTGAGCCAGAGCTAATTGCACCCAGCAGTGAGCAGCCACAGAGGGAGTTGAGACAGGCAGGCTCTGTCCCTTAGAAACAGCCATGGGCAACGCAGTCCCAATCCCGAACTCCTTCTTTGGCCTTGGGGCATACTTCACTACCCTTTATTTTAGTTTGAGTAGCAATAAGATCATAAACAACTGGCATCTGTTGAGTGCTTTATGGGTGATAAAGTACTTCTAGATACATTATCTCATTTAATTTCCATAAGAATCTTTGAAATACTACTTGTGATTTTAATGACTGTTACTGTTTACTTAAAACTTGGCACGTAGAAGCACTGTACGTGTTATCTCCTGAATCTGTCTTAGCAAATGAGAGGTAAATATTCTTATCCTTACTTTACATTTTTAATTTTTTATAGAATAAAAATAGTGATAGGAAAAAACAGTGTTAGAAACAATATAAAATTTCCTTAAACAAAGTAATAGGAATTCAACAATGGTGGCTGTATTGCATGATGCCATCTTCAAATTAGTTGCTCAGGTTAGCAGATATAAACATGAAAGATTGATTTAAAGGAAAAACAAAACAAAGCAATAACAAGAAATTCAAAAGAAAAAGAAAAACATAAGCATAGAATCAAAAAGTGAGCATTGAAGAGATAGTGCATAAGCTTTTAAGTAGCTTTCCTAAGAACATGCAGCCAGTTAGAAGCAGTATCAGACTTAAACCTGGGCTGATGGACACGATCACACACCCAATTTACAGATAATTAAACCAAGATCCAGAAAAAAAAAGCCATTGCCAAGCGGTCAATGGAGGATTCAATATGATTTCTCTAACTCAGAGCCCCATTTTCTATTTTTCTACTCCTTGAAACAGCAATAATGTGTATTTATTTTCAGCTAGCAAATTGGAAGGGGACAGTGCTAGGCATGATGGGAAGTAGATTTGAAGAGTGATTTGGTGACAGGGACACATGCCTAAACGCAAGCCTATTTAGTACAGAAGGATGCATCTGACACTGCAAGAGGCTCCTAGGAGAGTAACGCCAGGAAAGTTCGGGTCGGCCTGAGGCATGAGCACAGGTGACATCAGAACTTGTCTGGGTGGGGGCTGGGTCCTGACCTCCATCCACATGAGGAAGTGGGCAGCACAGGAAGTGCGGAGACCATCTGCACTGGCCAGGCTGGGGGTGGGGTGGGGTGCCCAGTCTTAAGAATGTGGTCACCCGCTAGGCCAGAGGCACGGGCTTTTGTGCAGCTGCTCATGAGCCAGCTGGTTCCCAGGAATCCCCAGTCTCCTTGCGGTCCAGGATGCCGGCCAGCAGCTGAGGACCTCTTCTAGGGCAGGCCACTGTACCATCGTACTCCTCTTGGCTATGGCCTGTGGTCAAGCTCCCTGGTCTGCCAAATGCTGTTGTGCCCTTCCTGGACACTGGTATTTTGTTTAAAGCCAAAGATGAAGCCACTCTACACCCGCACCCAGCGGCTGCCTGTGCCCATGGCTCAAGGTCACCACTCCCCGCCACATCGGGTCTGCTCATCAAGGCCGCTGACTGAGTTCTAGGTCTGCAGTTGTGTCTAAAGGGAAGCATATGCCCATGTGTATGCATGAGGTGCTCCTGGCAGTGGAGGAGCCTGCATATTAAATTTCCTCTGAAGGAAGAGGGCAGCCGTCCCTTCGCCTATCACTCATGGGTGTCACATAGTGAGTGTGACACCTCTGCCTGGGAAATGAGTCATTGTTAAGTGCCAAGCACTTAAATGGCTTCTGACAGCCTGAAGGTGATAGAAGCAATTAGACATCCACTCATGACAGATGGAGAAAGGCTTTTTGTGGAATCTGCAGATCTGGAGGAAAACCGTGACAGGCACATACGCTGCTCTATACTGGCATGGCCAAGGCCTTCCTACTTCCAAGCAGAAGAAGTGCCAGAGAGGAAACCTGTGTGGACCTCCGGGGACCTAGGCACAGCCTCCCTCCTGAGCATTTGCCCTGCTAAGCCACAGGGATAGTAATGCTGGCCAGAGAAGCCCGGAGGGAGGGTGAGCACTGATTCTGTGCTGCTCGGGGAAGCTATGTGG
Source organism: Tympanoctomys barrerae (assembly GCA_002564285.1). Classification (NCBI taxonomy): domain Eukaryota; kingdom Metazoa; phylum Chordata; class Mammalia; order Rodentia; family Octodontidae; genus Tympanoctomys; species Tympanoctomys barrerae. The sequence continues at coordinate 4,037 of NDGN011545880.1, read as the reverse complement.
CTTAGTGGCATTGGGCGCCGCCCGAGTCCTGCTCCCAAGCAATAGCTCTAGATGATCTGGAGTAGCTGCTTAGCGCCCTCAGAGCCTCAGTGGGACTTTAATAAAAAGGGCATTTTTGTCACGGCCTAGGTCAAAGGTCTGGGGAGCAGCAACTGGGGGAGCTATGAAGTATGTGGAGTAGCCCGCATACCCCTGCCCAGTGGCTCTTTCTTGCTCTTCCTTCCATGTGCAGACAAAGCTGGTATATAAGCTCAAGCAAAATAAAGTACATTAAAGTAAAAGTAGCGCAAATAAAAAGTGGTCCAAATAAAAATTAAAATATTTTAAAAGTTTGAAAACCTTTTTAAAATGTGCCCATAGAATACAATAGAAGACTCCTGGACCTGTGTTAGCAAACATTTCTTCAATGAGAAATAAACAAATAAAAAGGTTCATCATACTCCATCAAAATAAGAACTGCTATTTTGGGAAAGATATCATCAAGAAAGTGAGAAGACAGCCCAGCAAATGGGGAAATAATTGCAGTCATGAACCAGGTGGGGGGTTTGCATCAAGCCAAAATAAGGGACACTTAGCAACTCAGCAACCCAAACGTGACTAGCTTAATGAGAGCCAAAGGTCTGAGTCACTATTTCTCCAAAGAAGATGCAGAAGCGACTCAGGAAGCACAAGGAATCCCAACGTTAGTCACTAGGGAAATGCAAGTGCAAACTACAGCAGGATACTACTGCGCACCAACCAAGGGGGTTGTGAACAAGCAAGGCAAAATAAAAATAGTGCAAGTACTGGTGAGGGAATGGGGAAGCAGGGCACTTGTGTGCCGCCGTGGGGATACAAATGATGCTGCCACTCTAGCGATGGCCTGGCTACCTCACAAAGGCTAAGAGAACTGCCCCACCCCACCTCTGTGCTCATCTGGCCAGGGACACCACCAGTCCACCTTCTGTGTCTGTGGAGTCACCTGTTCTGGACATTTCATATAAGCGGAATCATAGCATAGTGCCCTTGTGCTGGCTGCTTCTATTTAATCCATCCAAGGCGCTCCATTCTTTTTATTGCTGATTAATATTCTACTATGTAGATGTACTATATGTCTTTTACCTATTCATCAGCTGCTTGACATTTGGGTTTCTGCTTATTGACAATTATGAGTGATGTTTCTATGAGCACTCATACAGGATAAAACGGTCTTAGAAATAAATAGGGAACAGCATAGAATGATTTACCTAATTTACTGTTAGGTTAAAAAAATAGCCTCAAAAATGATTCAAATTATTTCCTACACACACACACACACACACACACACACACACACACGGAAGGGACCCACCAAGAAGCTAGCTTATTTAATAGATTGTCTTTGATGGATAGGATTAGGTATAATTTTAATTTTGTTGTTGTTGTTAGGCTCAGCTACATTTTCTGTGGTGGAATCTGTGCTGCTATTTTTGCTGTGCAAGTTATAAAAATCTCTTTTTCTCCTCTAAATCAAGTGGTAGTGGACTAAGCACCTGCTTAGGCAAGCACAGGGACTAGGGTTTGATCCCAGGCACCACATGGCGTGCCAGCCCTGCCCCCAATCAATTGAGTCCGGGTGTGGTAGCGTGCGCCTGTAATCCCAGGGCTGGGGAGGCTGCAAACGGGAGGATCATTGTGAGTCTGAGCTGCATAGCTAGACCCTGTACCAAATACATTAAAAAACAAAACAAAACAAAACAAAAAAACCCAAAACTCAAGTAGTGGAAATACACATGGATGACAATACAGGTCAACCTTTTTCCAGAAGGTATGGGACAGAAAGTTCCCAATGATAGTATCTGTCTGTCTGTCTGTCTGTCTGTCTGTCTGTCTGTCTGTTTCTCACTCTCTCTCTCTTTCTCTCTCTCTCTCTCTGTCACACACACACACACACACACACACACCTATAAAAGAGGAAGTGCTATAGCGCTCTCTACTAGGGCCCTCAATTCCTACATGTCAGCTGCACTCTTACAGTCCTGGCTAACACAAGTGCATCTTTTCTTGTGGCTTAAATAAGCAAGAGGGAAATCTCAGCCTGGTCACAAAGGATACTGATCAAGGGCTGAACTCTGAGCTCTGTGGCTGGTAAAGGGCTGGTGCCACTGCCTGCTGCCTCTGTGCATGCCATGTGTGTGTCCTGCCATGTGCTTCCCTTCTTTCAGTCATCTCCTGCCATGAGAACTCACTCAAGTCCACATCTTCCTGAAGCCTCCCCCAGGTCACTGTTGCACTCTCCTTCCTTCCTTCCTTCCTTCCTTCCTTCCTTCCTTCCTTCCTTCCTTCCTTCCTTGTGTTCTGAAGGCGAGGATGCTGGCCCTCAATCCAAAGAGCAGAGCGCCTCATCTTGAGATCACTGGCATGGGTGGCTGACTGGACCCAGTCCCTATTTTCAGAAATTATCTATCTAACCTGAGGTAGGCATTTTTGTAACCTGTGTTGCCTGAAATAAAATGATCAAAATAAATATTGGAATATTAACTCTCAGCTAATACGTAGGGATCAGTTTCCATCCAGTCATAAACCAGCTGGAGCTGGTTAAGCTTCTTGAAGCTCTGGCAGTCCAACAGGAGCCAAGAGTTTCACATCTGGTCTTTCCTGCCAAGAAGTCCTGGAGACCTTGTGGCTTCAAGTTCTGTGTGCACAGTGTCTCCCTAGAGAGACGTAGGCCTTCCTACCTGTTCCTCACTGCATGGTGAAAGGCAGAACTTAAATCATGAGTGTGTGAGAGCATGCTTTGGCCCCTTGTGGCACTGTGGAGAGGTAGGCGGGCCACTCGATGTTGGCTTTGTGAAGAGGCATGGAGTTGTGAGGTCCGCTGGCCTCTGTTGCAGAGACCACAGGGACCTCGTCCCTGTCAGCTCATGATGTCCTGGTGGATCTCACCCCATGTTATTTTTAGCCAATACAATAAGTACATTGTGGGAAACAAACCTCTGGTTGGCAATATTCCCAGTGATAATCACAATGAACTTTCATTGAGTGCTAATCCCACCTCGGGTATGCTGTACCTGTTATCTCACTTAATCTGTCCATCTGTAACTGTTGACTATAACCTTTGCTTTTCCAGGTTAGAAACCCAAGACCTAGGTACCAAGGGCAATTGGTGTCATGGCAGCAGGCAGAGCTGAAAGTGTAGCCATACTCTGCCTCTTCCTTGAGCCAGGGCCTTTCTATTTGGCTTTGGTCTCAGTTCTCACAAGGACACAGAGGGGCTAATGGCCACAGGCATGAGGGGCTGATGGCACATGGTTCATACTACCTGCAACCTGTCACCTCCAGATTTCAGACTCCACTGGTCCCTACCTCTCCAGGAGGCTCTGAGACTCAGGGCAGCTTCTGCACGACAGCTTCGCACGGTGCTTGGTGCATGGCGCATGCCGAGTCTCCCCTTATCTCCACTGCTCTGTCTGTGTGTGGGTGACGTGGCGAAGGTTCTGAGGAGTGAACCCCTGCACTGTTGACTCACCCACCTCATGGCAGGACAGTCAGGGTGGACTTGGGACAGCGAGTTCATCACAGAGGCTTCAACTTCCTGTTGCTTTGCGAATTGACATCTTCATAGAAGGCTTGTGCCAGTCTCCTCCTGGGACTACTGAACTGTCCACAGCAGGAAAGGCTGGGATGTGTGTGTGTGTGTGTGTGTGTGTGTATTTCTATGAATAGCTAAGCATGTATCTCTCTCTGCATCTGTGACTGTGTGAGTGTGTCTTAAGTATATGGGCTGTGTGACTCTGTCTATAGTAGGCACTGTGTGTTCATGCATGTGTATCTGCATTTGTGTCTGTGCGTGTCTGAGTGTGTCACTGCAACTGTGCCTGTATGTGTCTGAACATGTCCACATGTGTCCCCATGGCTTTGTGTCTAAGTCACCCTGTGTGTATGTGTTGGTATGTGCAAATGCGTGTGTGTGTATTTCAGTGTGTATGTACGCGCGCGTATTTGCATTTCCCCCGTGTGTGTCTGCCTGTGCCTGTGCGTGTGTCTTTGCTTGTGTGTGCGCTGTGTCTGTGTGTCTG
>NDGN011545877.1:0-12588 GCA_002564285.1 Tympanoctomys barrerae | reverse complement strand
CAATGTCATCCTCTGCAACTTGCACAAAAAACCTGGGGGAAGAACAAAAACATTTCAACACACACTCAAGCTTGTTTCTTAAAACTATCACTTAGAACAAATGTCTGTGAATCAAGCCTTGAGTTCTCAAATAACTGTCTCATCCTTCTGGGGCCCAGAGGAATGTTCTTATTCAATGTGAAAATAGTTCCATTGATAGTGCATTAAAATAAATTGAATTTTTCATTGAGTCCAGGGCCTTTGCACCAAACTGTATGCCTAGCTTATTATTTAATTAAATTAATTAATTAATTAATTAATATATGTTTTGGTGGAATTGGGGATTGAACTCAGGCCTTTGTACTTGCCAGGGAAGCACTCTACTGAGCCATCTCCCCGGCTGTATCCCTAACTTTAAAAAAAATATTTTTAAATGGGGTCTTGGGCCAGCGAGAGAGCTCAGTGGACTAAGCCCCTGATTAGGCAAGTACAGGGATCGGGGTTCGATACCTAGCACAACAGGCCCCGTCCCCAGGCACCGTGCAAGGATGACTAGAAGTCTGAGCTGCATAGGGCGACCCTGTACTAAATCCATTAAAAACAAATGAATAAAATGGGGTCTCATAAATTGCCCACACAGGGCATGAATTTGTGGTCAGTCCTCTTGCTTCAGCCCACAATGAAACTGATCCCTAAAGACTCCAGTGCCAACTGTTGTCTGTGTGGAAAGCACAACTGCATTTTCTTTTTTTAAAAATCTTTTTATTTTTTAGAATATATTTATTGAGAGAAAGAAAGCTCCTAAGAGAGGGACAGGAGGGGGGCCCGAGCGGGTAGTTCCCCCTAAAAATCTTTTATTTACTTGGTACAGGGTATCACTACACAGCTAGGACTCCTACAGATCCTCCTGTCTCAGCCTCCCCAGTGCTGGGGTTACAGGCATGCGCCACCACACCCGGTTGCAGTGGTTGGCTCAACACACCTGGAATTCGGCAGCCCATGCCACATGTGATACTGGGGATTGAACCAGGTAATAAACCGGGTTCTTGCACTTGCCAGGCAGGTGCTTCGACCGCTGAGCTATCTCCCCAGCCTCACAACTGCATTTTCTGACTGGGCTGTCAAACCTGAAACTCCAATGACAGCCTATATAGAGGAAACTTGAAGAGTCGCTGAGCATCTGTGGGAGATTTAAGGACAAGGTCTTAACATCTGACTTCTCCAATTAATCCAGAAACTTAAGGCCTGTTTTTGTTTGCCTGACAAACAGGCTTCTGGGGGCAGTGCTTTATTTCCATACTAGGCCTCCTGCCTTTGGTGCACCATTATTAAAAGTGATCTCACTGTATGTGTTCCTAATGGTTGATACATCAATGTGAGTTTATAAATTGAAGTGACTCAGCAGGGGAACAGGGGCGCAATTTGTAAACAATCTGAGCCTGTGCAAGAGGGCTCAGAGATGGTGTGGGCAGGTAGCCTGCATACAAAAAAGGGAGGGAAAGAGCATTGCTTTTTCCTTCCTTTGCTCTTGTTTTTGTTGTCTTCTGCCACCAGGAACTGTTGCCCTTTGCCTTGAAGCCAGCCTAATATGAACTGAAACCTTCACAAACTGTGAGCTAAATAAACCTTTCCTCCCTTAATTTTACATGTTGGGTATTTAAAAAAAGAATGGTACAGGGTCTCACTATGCAGCTCCCTCAGTGATTTTCCTATTTTCAGCCTCTCCAGTGCTGGGATTACAGGCATGCGCCACCATGCCTGGTCTTGGGGGCTGATTCTGCACATCCAGGGGTGGGGCCAGTGAGGCATGTGTTGCCCAAGATCAAACCTAGGTCTCTGTGCTTGCCTAAGTAGGTGCTTAGTCTCCTGATTTATCTTGCTGGGCCTTCAACATTGGGTATTTTATCTCAGCAATGAAAGAAAAGTAACCAAGTGAATAAATGTTTAATCAAAACTCCTCTGGGCAAAGAGGTGCCTGAGTTCTTCAGATAATGAAAATTATCCCATGGGAAACTGACCAGAGCACAGTAGTCCCGGGTCTTTTCCAGCTCCAGGGACTTTCAGCTAGGGCTTTAGTGCTGCTGGCGCTGGGGAAGAGAGGCACAAGCGTGGCTGATGCCTTTGTGGTCAAACTGTCTGCAACATTTTACCTACTTTAATCCCCACTCCTGCAACTTCCCAGCCTCCCCGGAGGAAAGTAAATCTCTAGTTTAACTCATACTTTGTACCAAGTAACCAAAGTGTTTCAAAGGGGGCAGTGGAAGTGTCCAGTAAAGACTAGGCAGTGGCCATATGCTCCTTAGGCATGTGCAGTCACACAAGTGGGTATTCTCAGTGCAGGCGCCATATTCAGCCCACAGCCCAGGAACTAGAAAGACAAGTCATGACTGACTGAAGGAGTCTTCAAGGGGCTGTCTGATGCCAAAGTCACCAGCCAGTTTGCACCCAAGAAGCAGAGAGGCAGGCGGGGAGGATTACTCTGCTGAATTCATGTACCTACAATCTATGAATGGCAATGGAATACACATCTCTTGACAAAAGTGAACAAAAAAGTGGGATATAAATGACCATTTTGTAGCATATATATATATATATATATATATATATATATATATAATACAAAATAGATATATAGCTTTTCTCTTAGTTCAATGAAAAGAAAGTTTTGAACTAAGTGTTTAGACAAGATATGTCTGCATCTTGTACTATGAATTACTACAAAGGTAATATGCAATGTATTAATTATTGTAACTGTCCAACTGACCTGTTGTGACACTATCTCATTGCTACTTCTTTCTCAATAAAAATATTTTTAAAATATATAAAAAATAAAATAAAATTGATACTCCAGCTTCTTCCCATTATCCACTACAAAACTGAGAAAAAAGTGTCTAATGTTCATTGCTGTTCTTCTGCTAACCCATCACATTTTTTTAGTGATTATCTTTTGGTATTTTAGGATTTTTTGTTCTTAGTTCTATAAGGTACCTTACTACTTCTCAATGCCTTTTCACATAGTTCTGACATACATGTTGCTAGTAGATTTTATTTTGCTCTTTCATTACTGAGCTTTTGCCTGAGGATTTGGATGTTTAAAAATTCCTGCCAATTGATGTATGTTCCTTTAAAAAAGATAAAATCATGTACTTACAATTTGGTTTTTTTTGCTTAATGTTACTCATCTGTTAGTACATATTTCACTCTTGTCAAAGATCATTCCATTGAGGAGATAACCTATTTAACTGATCCATACTAGTTTGCATTGTTTCTCATTGTTTACAACTGTTAAAATGTTGTAATGAGCATTCTAATTATATATAATCATGTACTTCTGTGAATGTTTCCATTGAATAAATTCCTAGAAGTGGAAAAAATTAAAAAATAAAGGAGGACGCCCCTATTGTGTTCTGCCCTCCTCTGCACACTGGGCAGAATTCCAGCCTGCAAGGTGGGAGCCCTGGCTTGCAAGACAGCCCAACCCCTTTGGGAGTTGTGTGTGGGTAAACTGCTTTTCTCTTTTGCTACTTTGTGTTCTACTGTCTAAATTTATAGTTGATTCTAACATTTGGAGATTAACTGGATCTTAGTGAAAACATTGCTCCTAGTTTTTCTTTGGGCTGCCAGCAGCCCTAAGGAATTCTTATTTGCAGGCCAAATGTCTAACGCCCTGGCCAAAACGTCCCTGGAGATAGGTAAACCAGAACGCAGCTTCCCTGTTCACAGTGCCCATGTGGGACCTAAAAGATCCTGTCCGCCTGTTGTCAAAACCTAAACAACTTACAGACTGCAGTTTAAAAGGAAAGAGGTCTTTCCACCACTATGTAGCACTGCTGTTCAGATTGTGTAACAGAGCTTTATGGAGGCGCCTGCTTCCTCAAAAATCAAAGTGTTTCTCTGTCAGTTGTGAATGTGTGAACTGTAAGGTAAATACATGCGATTAGCTCCAGCGCCTAGAGATGGTTCAGAGCTGCTCCTCTACGGCCGCTGTCCAAGAGAAATGGATGGAAGGACCCCGAGTTCATTCTGAAACTCTGCAAGTTGTCCAGGAGTGAGGTAACTTCAGAGACGAGCACTGGAGAGGATGGAAGAAAGAACAGGGTTTTTGGATCAATCTTTGGAATTTTGCAGTTATTGAATGCTGGACAAGGTACCTCAGGATTCATCTCACAACTGGCAGAAACAGCAGGCGACAAATAACCCTACATATGTAGGACACTGTTTTCAGGACAGCCCAGCGCAAGGTCCAGGTGGAGGTGAGCAAGGAGTCACTGACCGGACAGTGGGGGGCACAGCTCAGTGGGACTGCTCGAGGCGAGCGCTCTTACGCTGCCTCCATCCTGGATGCTCCCCACCAGCTCTGCGACCAACTTCCTCTGCTCCTGCCAACTTCCTCTGCTCCTGCCGCAGGACTCACGAATAACTGAGATCATTTGAAACCAGCATTCCTGAGTAGATCATGGCTACCGAATTCCAAGTTTTTGTGGTTCTTCCCAGGCTGCAGCCAAGGTTTCCCCAGACATAACTGCCTCTGGATCTTTAGCGGGTTACTGACCACAAGGCCATCTTGCTTGCATAATCCCAACCCAGAGTGCAGTGTGCACCTATAACAGCTTGATCTTGCAGCTCATCGCTCTCCATCTGGTCTTCAGGTGTGGGTGCTTTGTTTCTCTTTCTTTTCTGGTACTAAGGCCAGTACCACTGAGATACATTTCCAGCCTTCCTCATTCAGTGAATTTCTCTGATAGGGTCTTGCTAAATTACTCAGGCTGGCTTCAAAATTGTAATCCTCCTGCCTTAGCCTCTGGAGTAGCTAGGATTACAGGCATGCAGTGCCACACTTGGCAGCAGGTTAATCTAAGTTGCCTTCTACTGTCTTGACGGGGGAGCATTACTAAGGTCAATCTTCTAATATCCTCCATTAGAGCTAAACTTTTTCTGGTGCAGGCAATCGGTTTGCTTTTGTTGCTGTTCTTCAGACTTTGTTAGATCATACTTGAAGCAAAAGCTATGGTGAACTCCAGAACTTTTAGCAGCGACTTTCTGTTTGGAGCTGGAGACTGAACCTTACCACTGAGTCGCACCTCTGAGCTCGAGTGCTTACTTTTGAAATTACATCATCAAGACTTGTGTGCGCATTAAACCAGGCCTCAGATCTACACATAAAACTCTCATCTGATAAAACGTTGGTAAAAAGAAATAGATGTTCATTTATTTTAAAGTTATGTCTGTTTATCACCTCCATTTTTTATTCTGCTCAAACACAAATCTCTAGATTATTCTTAAAAGAATTGAGGGGTCTCCTAGGCCTGACCCATCATATACCAAACAGGAATCCTGACCCCTCTAAGGGACACTTTTTTCTTCTGTGGTATGCACTGTATCACAGCTGATGTACTGAAGTGTTTATTTGTGCTCCTTAAAGAGCCTTAAGGATACACATAAACTCATGATGGTAAACTTTCATAATGGAGCTTACATTTGATAGTGCACTATGCTCCTAATCTCAGTTCTGAAAACTGCTACAAGCCTAGTATGGGTTGGGGGGGGGCGCGAGTAGTTATGGGCAGGCTTTTCTGTGAGGCGGGAATAAAGCCTTCAGAAGGGGCTACAGTTATACAGCTCTCGGACTTCAGGGACGCCACTTCCTGGGATTGCCACCATCTCCTATTCAAGGCTACGCAGAGGCCATGTCCCTCTATGGTGTTACTCCACAAGGCCAGCTCTGCATCTGTGTCTTTCTTGGCTACCACTGTGATTACCTCAGGGCCACGGGTTTTTAGGTATGTACACAAATAAGCTTCCTCAGTCCCGCTTTTCCTGCTGGCTTTCTACATCTTGGGAACCAAGCAGGAAGACAAGCTGTGAAAAACCTGAGACTGTCATGTGTAGGTAATTAACATATGCAATGGAAACCAGCCCAGTGTTCTGCACATGCGGGTATTGAACACTTTCCCATGTCCAACAAAAACATCGCTCTCCTGCCTACAGACGCACCTGTGAAGATGACCAGTCACCTAGAACATTCAGTGATGTTTAATTGCTCAGCGCATCTTGATGGATGGATACTGCCGCAGGCTAAGGCACGCCTCTGAGCACTCACCTGGGGTGTGTTGCTTCCAATCCAAGTGGAGCAGCCCTGCCAGACTCTGTTTCAGACCACTCTGGGGATCCCACCCACCTCTCCTCTGCCTCATCCATGCTCAGATTTTTGAGTTTCAGAAATAGCCAATTCCTTCAAGTTCCTTCTGGGCCCCATTCCTGCACCCACAACCAGCAGTAACCCAAGCAGCCTGGCGATTCCAGAGCCCTCAGTGTGGCGTCTGAAGTACTTCCCAAACCCAAATGGCTAGCAGCAGTCAGTGGGCTACCTCAGTGTCTGTCCCACCAACTCTCGGGCAGTCAAGAAATGCTCTATACGTCTTTGCTGTCCCAGACAGCCATTCGAAACAGCTGGCTCCTCAACACCTGAAATATACTTGGTGCAACGAGTAAGCTGGCCTGTCCTGAATCTTAATATGATTAAGCTTAAATAGCTACAAAGTGCCTGGTAGTAACTAGGTCAAGCAGTAAGGTTTTGAGTGATGTGACAATGTTTGGATAGCATTTTTTTTTTATGAAGCAAAGTAATAATAAGTATTTGACAACCACCTGTTGTTAAATTCTTTTTACCCTTTCCAGCTCATCTTGAGTGAAAATACAAAATGAAAACAGCGACACTATGGAATCCACATTACTTTACAACCAATCTACCTTGAATACAACTAGCAATTTTTAATACATGGGAATGACATAGCCAAGATAATAAAGGCAGTAAAACAAAGAATTAGAAAAATAAGCATACTAGAAGTTATTTATGTTTAATGCTGAAAAGTCTGAATGCACAAACAATCTACCATTATAGAAGTACTGGTGGTCAATACAACGCATTAGAACTATGTACAATGCACAGTTTAGTATCAAAATCTTTCTACACTGTAGAGTCTTACGAAACTGTTAATGACATCAAACACTAAGCACTTAAGACACCATCTTTTTCTGCTACCACATTAGGAACGTCAATGGACAGTCCATTTCGACTTGCAGCCTCCATCCATTTCTAGTATGAAATTATTTTTCTACGTATACAATAAAGTTTATCTACACGGTTCTTTTGATTTTGATCCATAGCAGCAAAGGCACTGTACATCAGCAGATCCACAGACTTAAAAGATTTTTTTTTAAAGCATTCAAACAAACAAAAAAAAAATAATAAAAAAAAAGGAGTCACATATTATAGTTTAACAGCAACAACAACAACATAAAAGATAACACAATGTTTCTGGCACAATGGCACAGCCTGTGTCCACTTCAGGGACATCCAACTAAGACATGGAAAGAACCGGAGGTAAAGAAAGCAATCCTCAGCCTGGGACTGAGTCCGTTCTTTTGTGTTTCCCGGAGGGAGGTCTCGCACACCCTCCTCCGCTGTCCTTGTTTTATGAAAGACTTGACTCGCACAGCGGTAGGAGTCCTTCCTGTATCTGTGCAGCTCCCAAAGAGCACGCCACAAAATAGCCCGTAATTCTCAGAACAACAAAACTGCCCAAAGATACACATCTCCTTTTGCAAAGAAAGGTGGCAAAAATATCCAGGAGGGATTAAGTTCTCTCTTTGAGGCCCAATTTAACCTGTTCATCTGTCTATAATACAATTTAAAAAGGGAATTAAAAACATATTACAAAGACACTTGTCAACAAGTCAAAAAAAGGAAAAAGAAAAATGTCCAATTAACTCGTATCGAGTATCATCTAAAGCTATAGGTATACTGATTAAAGTTGTCAAAATAGACTCAAATGAATAGGACTTGGCCTGTCATGTTCTAATTGTTCAGCCAGATTTCCAAATATCTTTAAAATAAGTAGAAAACAGAAACAAAAAACCCTAGTAACACAGCAACATATTGCTTCCTTGTGTAATTATACATTTCACATCTCTATACAGTCAATAGTCTACATTTAGTGACATTTTTAATCAGTTATTTTAAACCTTCCTTTCCCCTCCTTTACCAAAAAAAGGGGAGGAAATGTATCAAATACAACGCACCTTCGTTATCAATGCAGGAGCAGACAGCTTTATTTAGTCAGTCATTGTTAGAAAGCCTTCTTTAAACAAAATAAATATATTACAAATATAATACATAATTAAAGATTCCGTTCACTGTTAAGTATGCTTATTCCATGTTCTTCCGAATAGACAGCTGAAGATTTGGTATCACAGGTTCTTAAGAGTATTCACAATTCAACAGCAAGGAGGAAGTGGGGTTAAGGAGGGGAATTAAACTCCACAACTGCAATGAGTATTGGAAATCCTTAGTTTTAGATGCAAGGGTAGGGAATGACCAGAAAAAGAAAAACCCAAAAGATAAGAGCGCAAAGTGCTACGAGGAGGAGGAGTCCAGCTTGCATGAAGATTTGTCCTTAATAAATAACTTCATAGACTGTGGCCTTCTTATCTCCAGAGCCAGTGACAATGTATTTATCATCCACAGAGATGTCACAGCTAAGCACCGATGAGGATTCTTTGGACTAGGAAAGAAACAGATTAACAAAAAAAATTAAGTATTAAATACTAAAGGAGAACCCTAGAAAACCGAGAGGCAGGCCTGGAGGACCTGGAGCGGGTGTGAAGCTAATACACTCCATGGAGTAAAAGGAAGCCTCACTGGGGGCAGTGGGTACTGGGGACACTTGCCAGGCCGCTGGGGGACGCCGGGAGGCAGACGAGTCAGCAGCGGGAGCAAGCACTCCAGTGAACATGCAAGTCCCTATCTGATTTCTAGGCTCCAGACTGCAAGTTGGGCGTTACTGCTATGGAGGTCCCGCAGTGGCATCACGTCTGCACCTAGGTGGAGCTTCGGCTCAGTAGATGTCCGTCAACCTGTCTGAGCCCTAGGCTCCTTCAAGGGCAAAGGAGTCAGACGCTTCCAGTCCAGCCACCTCTGAGTTCACTGAAGTAATACTCGGGAAACAGCATTGAAAATACCGTATTTTCTGAGATAAAGTAAAGATACCAGTAAAGGGCCTAATGTTCTCAGAGTAAAAATAACACAAATTTCTAAGAGAAGAGAGCTTCAATAGTTGAAAAGAAAAATGTACCCTATGTGAATGCTGTAGACACAGTGTACACCACAAAAGGTTCAATGTTAACTTTTATCTGCACTGTGTTCATTAAAGAGATAACAAATGAAAATTGCAGGATTGTAGCCAGGAATCTGAAGAATCTGAGCATAGCAGGTTTTAGACTTTTTAAAAAAATTCCAACTGATAATAACCACTATGAGAGTTCAACATCCAGTACACATGAAGATGTAGTACTTATATTTAGTACTACAAAAGATGCCCTATAATATTTTTATTTCATTTGTTTAAAGAAGTGATGGCTGAAATGATCTAAAAGGTTGTGATCTACTATAGAGAAAGTCCCATAGCAGATTATGAGCATCATGACAGCGACAGTCAACCATTTTTGTCTTACCGACGACACTGCATGGTTTTTTCATGCAGTGTATTTTGGATACAACTAAAGTGATCTACTGTGATGACTTAGAAACCATTTATCTCTTATATTATTTCTTTAAAAAAGAACATTAGATGATAGCAACCTAAATATAAAAGACTGAGAGTGAAGTCTTTAAACTTGCCTATGATATTTTTCCAGTAAAAAAGAAGATACTGTGTGCAGGCACACACATGAACATTTATCTTATCTATTATTTTGTCCTTTTACAAATAATTTCATAAAGACCATTAAGTTCCACTAAGGCAACCAGAATAATAAAATCAATCAAAATTTACTAAATTTTTTTGTAATGTTCCTCCGGGTGAAAACTGATCATACTAATAAAATATTTAAGGAAAATCTCAAGTTTTAAAACAAGAAAGACACACATACTCAAGGAAAATTTCACTGAAGACCTAAAGCTCCCTCCCTGACATGGAAAAAGCAACAAAGGTGTGCAGGAAGCTGCAGAGCCAGGGCTCTCTCTCACACGCCCCTTCCTGTGCACGGCGGAGAATGCAGCGTAACTTCCCAGGCTGAGGTGCATGACACCCCTGGAGGACACAGGGAAGACTATGGCTAACTAGGCAGTGTGCAGGCAGCACCCGTTCGACAAACAAGTCACCCAGCTCGGTGTTACCTGGAATATGCTGGCCCCATAAGGTGTCCTCCAGGCATTCAGAAGGTTGTCCTTTCCAGTGCTCACAAACCATTTGCCTGTAGGAAAGGTGTTTCAAAAGATGCAAAGTAAGTGTTACCCCTGTCAGATACAGAAATTTGTCTTCAGAGCACCCGTTCCTCGCAGGAACTCTCTGCACTTGTAACCAACAAGGGCTCTGCTCATTTCAGTCTCCCTCCTGGAGCTAATGAATCATTTGCAATGATGAACTAAATTAATACCAGAAAGCCAGCCACATGGTATTGGGGAGGCAGGCATCAATGTAAGCTCCTGCTACTGCAACTGAAGAGGCCAGGTGAATGCAATAAAGGACCCATCTTGGATTCAATCAAGGCAGCGAAAGTTCTGGTTGACAGAAACGAACAAAGGAGCTTGCTTACCACAGTGGGCAAACTTGAGGGATAGCACACAGCTCTCGTGAAGATGCAACTGGTATTTGTCTGGCTTAGTGACATGCAACACTTCCACATTACTGTTCTCCATCCCCACTGCAAGCCACTCTCCAGTTGGACAATAGCCCAGAGAAAAGATCTAGAATTAAAACGGGAAATTGCAGCTATGGAAGATGGACTTTAAAAAAACCAACCAGACAATGACAACAACAACAACAACAACAACAACAAAACTAGAAAACCAGCAGGTACTGTTTCTTCTGGGGAAATAAAGATAATGTGAATTGTAGAGGAAAAGACCACAATTAAGTGGACAAAGCAAAGTAACCCATGGTTGAAAGTGTCTTTTCTTCCTTGGGGTTCAGTTTTCTAAAGCCACAGTCTCTTGAATGTCACAGCACAAGACAAACCTGAGAGGTGAAGTCGTGCTGCTGCAGCTGCCGCCCCTCACGCAGGTCCCAGGACCTGACAGTGTTGTCCAAGCCACCTGTCCAGAGCTTGGTGCCATCATTAGAAATGTCAATACAGCTGGCTCCGTCCGTGTGGCCCTGGAATTGCCTGAAAAAATGTAAAAATGGAGAGAAAGCCTTCAAAAATCTGGTAGAAGTCAGTTTCAAAGCAGGCCTCCTTATCTGTTGATTTGGCTTTGTTTTGTTGCATTTTCTAATTATTCAAAATAGTAACAAAACATATGCTGACCGCTGTCTGCTTGAGTTCCCAACCATGAATGGAAAATACTAAAAAAAAATCATGTAGACTTTTTTCCTTGACAGTATTTCCTGAATGATAGAGAACTACCTACATACGATTTACCTTGTACCTGGTATTATAAGTCATCTAAAGGTGACTCAAAGCACACAGGAGGGAGTGCACAGGTTACGTGTAGATACCTGCCATTTTGCATGAGCCACTGAAACTTTCCTACACTTTGGTATCCCTGGCCACCCTGAACCCTGTCTCCCACAGATATTGGCGATGACCGTGTGAGAGACTGTAGGTTAATCCACATGATAAATTTCCTGTGCTGTTTATTTTTAAATACTTAGCTCTTTAAATTATTTATACCAAAATATGACTGTTAGTCTGATGCATTTAAGAAAACTAAAATTAACAAAAGAAAATGCATATGTACATGGCCTCATCAGCGATAATTCCAAGACCTGCTCTGTCTCTGTGATATGGAAGAGGCTGTGAAGACGCTTCTTCCTTCTGTAGAGGAGTGGAGATAGCACAGGGGATGGGACAACACAACAGCCAGACGGCAGCAATCCAGGGACAGAAAGGCTGTGTTCTCCAGAAGCACGTGGAAGGCCTCTGGTGGGATTCCCGTCTAGGGTTCATGCCCGGTGCAGGTACAGTGCACTGGGAAGGGAGCTGGAAGCAGCTCTACAGCTAAGCCTTACTCCAGCACAGCAAGCCTGATAACTATTTCATTTTGATCTACACACAGAGTGCAGCCCTTCAAAATCAGACAGAGAGCAAAGGCCATTTCTCTTCACAGATCCATACTGCCTTGTAGCTGGGGTTGACCACAACCTTTTCATACTCTTGGGCTGACACCACCCTGCACCTGCCACATCGTCAGTGCAGACTGATGGAGAATCACTGTAGGGCCTCCCCCAGTGGCATGCTATCTATATATAATCTCATTCCCAAATAAATTCTGGTGCTGGCTCTCTCTGTGGTACAGAGAGATAATCCAAAGCGCTTCCGGGTGAGTGGTGCTCAAGGCAGTTCCTGGCTGATGGACAATGCGAAGGTGCAGTCTGGTGAGACCGACTACGTTCAAGACACACGACATCCAAGATGCACTGTGCCTTGCGAGCCTTCTCTATCAGGACCATCAACGCTAATGGTCTGTTAGCAAGCACAGACGGCCAACTGCAGACATGTACTGGTCTAATGAGGTCACAGGACCAATACGTACATGAATTATGTCAAAACGAATCTGAACTGGTGATGCTTTGTATATAATGCCAAGAAATGAAAAAAAAAAAAAAA
>NDGN011545875.1:1621-25549 GCA_002564285.1 Tympanoctomys barrerae | reverse complement strand
GGGTGGGTGGGCGGATGGATCAGTGGGTACATGGATGGACTGGTAGATGGATGGATGGACAGAAATATGGGCAAGTGAAGGAAAGAAAAAAAGTTCCACATGAGCTTCAGGTTGACCAGTGCACTCTGATTGTGCTTGACACTGGACATCTATCTGTCCCTTTTTGAGAGTGCTCTTTCTGTCTCCCATACTCTTCCTTAGATATCCACAGCCTCATGGCACTGGGAGAACATCTGCTCTTACTGCACATGAAGATATTCTTGCCTTGGCCTCTTACAGAATCACCTGCCACCTTGTGTCATCCAAGAATGAGCCTGCCAGGGGGCCTGTTTCCTGCAGGAAAGCTCTGTTCCCCTCTGTCACTGGGCTTCCCCTCTGAGATGGGTGTACACACCTGGCCCAGGAGGCAGTGATTTCCCTGTCTGCCCCTGTGACAAGAGGTGGCACTTTTTGCTACATTCTCCAACCGGTCTTGTGCTATAGAGGAAGACTTAGGCTGAACTCTCGGCCTTTTATGAGGGTCCCAAGCAGGGAGGCCCTTCAGGGACCTCACTGTGTTGATTCTTCAGACTGTGAAGCCTGGAGCTCAGAGAAGTGATGGGTCTTGGCCATCGCTCCATTGCTCTTCAGGGACAAGCAGGGACCTGAAACAGCAGTGCTCACACAAGCACGCTGAGCCTGCTGGACCATTCTCTGTGCACACCATAACATGTGCCATTTGTGCCTTCAGGGTTTGGTCTGGAAGGATTTTGACATTTTGAGTGTGGGGATGTGGACCATTTGGAATGTCACCGCACCTACTCTGAGAGAAAGCCAATTTTCCCTTAGTTTGGTCCTTGCAAATAGCAAAGTTAATTAATCCCCTGTAAATAAACATTTGCAAACTGCAGCTCAATATAGCACTGTGCAGGAATGCTTCCAAATGTGCTCCCAAATCAGATGAGAACAGGACCAGAGCTGATCAAGGGGCCTTGGATCTGCATGCTGGAGCGATTAGTGATGATCAGAGGCTGAGGAGACCGGGAGGAGGGGAAACATGATGGGAAGTGGGAGAAGAGGTACCCACAGCACCAGGTAGCAGCAATAAGCTCTGATGTCCCGCCATGCACCGGGGTGATTGTAGCTCACAACAAATCCATTACATGTTTCATGGACACCAGAAAAGAAGAGTTTGAACTCTCCAAACACAAAGCAACCATGAAGAGATGAAAATTTGTTAATGACCCCGATTCAATCAGTACACACCATGTACATGTGCTGTCATATCACATTGTGCTGCATAAACATATGCTGTTACTATACTTTAAGCCAATTTTTAAAAAAAGTTTGGAAGATGGAAATGATCTGACCATTATACATTCAGGAAGATGAAAATGTCAAGTTCCTGCTGGACCGTGACACATTGTCTGCTGCACAGAGGAGGGGTGCAACTTGCCTCATACGTTCATATCATTAAAATAAATGTTTAAATAGCACTGGTTTCATGGGGTGTAAAGCACAGATCTAGATTCTAGCCCTGTTGCTGGATTGTTGAGACTCTTGATAGCCTCAGAGCCACAGCAAAAGAATACAAAGGTCCCTGCTCAAGCATCCTGCTGGATTTGGGAAGAAGAAATGGCCTAGTGCAGCCCACACCCTGGGGAGGGCTCCGTAGAGATTGCTTTCTGCTGGCCCCACCTCCCTTCCTTCCACCACACAGGGCCCTTGACCTGAGCACATCTCAGGGACGCGCTGGCTTGCAAAACCCTCTAGTTAATGAAGATGTTGGGCAGGAAGTGAGAACCGGACCTTTCTGGTTCCCGCATGCCTCATTCTTGATGGACTTGCACAGCCCACTGATTTGCATCTGCCGCCTCCCCCCTCTAATGAGCTCGTGCGCTCACAGCTAATGAACTAATTACTTCTGGGCAAAATCAGCATTAAGTTGCAAACCTGCATTCCTCAGTATCCAACAGACCGACATTTTTTTGTCATGTCCAAAAAAAAAAAAAAGAGAGTGGCAGCTCACAGTTCTGCCAGCTGCTGAGGACAGGTCTTCACCAACCTGGAGATGTCCATGTGGGTTAGTACAATTTGATCTGAAATATCTTGGGTGAGATGATTGACATCAAACCTGACAGCTACTTTCTTGAGATGCAGGCAAGCCTGAACTACAGACTCTGACCAGCATGCTTCATTGTTCTTCTGGTTGGAAATAGAGCTCTGCTCAAAGGCTTGAGATACCTGCCCATGGAGCAACTCCATTAATGGCACTGTGGCGGAGGTGTGCCAAGTGGCCTGCCTTCTGTTCTGGACCATCTCTGAGCTTGCAGCAGGAAGCTGTGACATGAGGTGCTTCTTAGCTGGAAGGAAGACTGTCCACATAGAAGCACAAAAGCCACTGCCTGGGGGATGCCTGCAAGTGGTGGGCTCCGTGGTGCATGGACATGAAGGTAGCCCTGGCTGAGAAGTCAGAACTGACTCCGGAGTGAGGCTGTCTGCAGTTGAGTCTTGGCCTTGTCTGCATTAGTGGTGTGATAACAGAGAAGTCCCTTAAGATCTGTAGGACTTCACTTCCTCTCTGGTGACATGTGGAAAGTGGTAGAGTCCAGTCCAGTTGCATGGGAGTCATTGTGAGATCTAAATGGAATGAGGATCTATTTAATTATTCTATAAATGTTGGGATTATGCACTCATGGAACTCACTAAGGTCTATCATGTTTCATGCACCCCTAGCATCTCCTAGCCTCCCTTGTGGTGCGGGTCAGGGACATGCACCTGAGTTCTGGTCAACTGCATGTGAGAGGCGGCAAGGCCCTTCTCTCTTGATCCCATCAGCAGCAATGAGGGTGGTCACTTGTTCCAGTTATGTGGCACTGTATGGAGCTGTGCTGTAGCATTGCTTCTATAGTGTTTCTGTGATACGGTGACACAGCTGGCTGATGAAAAAAGCTGAAGAGGCTTCTTTCAGAGTTCCAGAGGCTGAGGTCTGAAGCCCAGGTGTCAGTAGGGTCATGTTCACTCTGCATAGTGTCGAGATCTTCCTAGCTTGAGTTGTGGCCACCACAGTGATCTCCTCCACTAGTTTCTTTCTGTCAGGGTTGCACCAAGGTGACCAGACTTATTTATAAAACTTGCAACCCTCCAGCTTCAGCCCTCCTAGTTCAGGGGGTGGTGGGTGTTTCCCACCATGCCCAGCAAGTAATCTCATCTGAACTTGGTCACATTACAGAGACACTCTCTCCAGGTAAGGCCATGTTCATTGGTGCTGGGGACTGCCACCTTCATAGAGCCTTTTATGGTTATAATTCAGCCCATAGCACCTACAGTACCCACTAGTTTATGTAGAAGGTATAAGGTGAGGGGAAAAAAACCAATGAGATCTTGGAGTCAATTTGTAATAAAAATGCAGTCTGATCTCTTTCTACTAACACAAGAAGCTGATGGACACCAGAGCGTGGAGAGGAGCTATTTAATAAGCTGTAGGCAGCTCTTACATGCTTGAAGCTAGAAGACTAGCTTTATGCCTGGAAAAGAGGAAATTCTTCATAAATGCTAATAATTAGGAACATTGTTTCAGAGCATTAGACTGTCCCTCAGACAAAGGACTTCTACCTAGAACATACAAAGAATTGGAAAATAAATCAAGCTCTCCAAATTTAAAGACCCAATCCAAAAATGGGCACCTGAGATGAATATACATTTCACAAATGAAGAATACAAATGGCAAGTAGATATATGAAAAAAATGTTCAACATCACTGGTCATTCAAGAGATGCAAATTAAAACAATGCTGACATTCCATCTCATCCCAGGAAGAATGGCTACTATCAGAAAGTCAACCAATAACAAATTTGGAGGGGTTGTAGGGAAAAAGGAACCCTTCTCCACTGTTGATAGGGGTGTAAAGTAGTATGACCACTATGAAAATCAGTGTAAAGATTCCTCAAAAATCTAGGATTAGAAGTCCCACTCAGTCCAGCTGTTCCTCTCCTAGGTATTTGTCTCAGTTACTTTTTTTCTCATTGCTGGGACAAAATACCTGACACCTAAAATTAAGGAAGGAAAGGTTTACTTAGCTTGCAATTAGTAGAGGTTTCAGTCCATACTCAGCTGGCTTTAAGGCAGAGGGCAGCATTCATAGTGATAGAAAACAGCAAAGATCAAAGGGAGGGGCGGCCCTTGAGGCAGCTAGCGAGCCTCTTTCCCCTCTTTACATTGTAATGCAGATTACCCACCCCAGGCACTCACATTCATAATCTCAGCATTGGATCATGAATGAACCTCGAACTCCAGAAGCCTGCCCCAGGGACTGCATGAGGCTGTTAGGAGACACCTAGATACAAACCATAAAAGTATTTTTCTAAATGAACTGAAAACATCATACCACAGTGATTTATGTGCACCCATATTTATAGCAGCTCAATTTGTCGTAGCTAAATCCTGGAAACCCAAATTCCCATCAACTGAGGTATAGATAAAGAAGATGGATATTTACACAATGGAGTATTACTCGGCTATAGAAGAGATAGCCTCGAGACATTCATAGGTAAATGGATGCAATTAGAGATCATATTTATGAGTGAAATAAATCAGACCCACTTGGGCAAACATTATATTGTTTCACTACTGTAAGAACTTAAAAGAGTAAAAAAAAAATCTGAAAGGTACAATAGTTACTGTGCAAGCGAGAGAATCCTTTCAATGGGAAGGATCTTCCCACTGGGTTAGTTTCTTATGGATGCTCTAACAAATTAACACCTACTAGGTGGCATCTGAGAGCACAGATATACTCTTTGTTCTGCTAGTGAGAAGCCCACTGTAAGCTTTCAAGGGGTCAGCCTACCTGGAGGTAATTGTTTTGTTGACTTCTCCAGCTTTTAAAGGCTTCCTGCAGTCACTGACTTGTGGCCACAACAGCCCACTGGTGTTTCTGCTGTCACCTCTCCTTTCCAACTCTGACTTTCCTGAGTCCCTTTAATGAGGACTCTTACGATTCCATTGTGCCTGCCAAGATAACCCAGGACAGTCTCTCTCCATTTCAGTATCCTTAATTTGATCACATCTGCAAAGTCCCTTTGCATATTTAAGATACAAATTGACAGGTTTCATGAAAGATGCTATGATTTTCTTAGGTTCCGTGTCCATCAGCCCATGAAACTGAAGGCCGAACCTGCATGATTCAGCATTGTATCTCGAGAGCCTGTCATAATTATCCTGGGCCCAAGGTCCCTGTAGTGGATTGCTAATGGGTGGTCAACTTGTTACACCCAGATGAATTGAACTAGCATGATGCTGGGAGCAGGAGGTCCTCTGGGAGGCTGGGAGGGAAGCTGTTTGGAGAAGCTGTTGGAGCTGTTGGAAGCCATTGGTACTCCTGGGCCATTCTGCTGGGGGAACTTGTCATGCTGGCTTTCAGACGAAGGTGGCCATTCTTGTTAAAGGAGGAGCTCAGGACCTCAGTGTAGCTGAGGATGGCTGTAGTTCATTTTAGAGAGCCCTGGTGCTCACCTTGAGCATTGCTTCCTGGCTTCAGAGGGGAAGTTGGTGTACCACTCAGTCTCCTGGAGAAGCCTGTCACGTTGGCTTTCCTGATGGGAACCCAGCTTTCCTCACTGTTGGAGGCACTTGGGTCCTCACTGCTGCTGAGGATGGCTGTGGTACCTTGGAGAGGAACTCTGATTCTTAGCTTGAGCGTTGCTTCCTGACTCCAGTTCAGCTCTGACAGCACAGATCCTTCAATCTGCTGACTTTCTAGATTCTACCCTGACATTTGGGCCTTCCAAGTGCAGATCTGTGAGGCGGGACTGCACGAGACATTTTCATGGGCTCTAGGCCTCCGATTGGACTTGTTATGGGCCCTTAATTTTTAGCTGGACTCAGAAAGGGTATTAAGATCCAGGCCCTCAGCTGGAGTCTTTCCTCGTTTGCATGTGGACAGATTTTCTGGACTTGTCGTACATAATTCTTTGCATGATTATAACATAATCTTATAAAATGCGTCCTGTATTATATTGTTCCCCTTACAAAAACCCCACACCAGGACAGGACAGTCCCCATATCTGGCGAATGAAGGAGATCGCAAGTGCATCCTGCAGCTTCCCCTACTGGAACACATCTTGGCCTGTCAGTGGGGACACACAGGAACCCAGCCAGGCCTGACCCTCGTACAAGTGCTAGGGAGCTGGCACTGAACCAGAAGTGTTCATCCAAAGTCAGGAATCAGAAGATCCGGAGCCACGGAGCTTTCCAGAAATCCAGAAGGGGAGGACTGCTTCTTGCTATCAGCAGGATGGACACGGCTGCTCAGAGCCCACTGTGGTGACTTGACCCAATTCTGCACTTCTTCATTGCTCTTCGTTTCCAGTTAGGAAGGAACCCAAACGTGGGCGCAACAGGTCAGGCACATCAAGAGGCGCAGAAGTGCTCCTTTTTTCCACATGCCGCAGGCTTGGTGATCGTCGAGCACACTGCAAATCTTGTTTTCAAAACTGAGCGCATCCAAAGCGCAATTGCCTTGTAGGAGCTGCAATACCCATTTCTGGCTTTTATTTGTAATGTGCCAGTTGTAATTTTTATTATTTTAATCATCTCCCAAATGATGAGAGAAAGGCTCTTTTGAGAATCCTGGGCCTCACTTTCAGCCAAAAAGAAATCAGGCATGTACATACTTGAAGCATTGAAAGGGAGGAGGAATGAAGGTATCTAATGTGTATTGACCATCTGATACCTGGATGCTTCGGTATGGTTATTTTCCCCATATCTGCTAGCCTTTGGCACAGTCGTGGTGCCCACCAAGCCATCCTGACTCGCAGCTGTATTAGGCAACTGATATCCCCAGGTATCTGCATATCTGTGGCTCTGGGTCTCTGGTAGATGGTTTCCTCCTTCTTAGGCCAACAAGATTGCTGGGCTTGTTTTGGTCAGGTGAAGGCAGAGGAGGAAGAGGATCAGTGCGGAGAACAAGACAAGCTGCTCATCAACTTGACCAGAACTAGTCACGTGAAAAAGTCAACAACTCAGGATGCAGGGAAAGACGAATAAAATGGAAGCAAATCTTTCAGTTCCCCAAAGTCAGAAGTTGGTGTGGTAGAAGAAAGTAAGGTTAGATGGGAGTGAAATGACTTGCCCAGCACAGAATGGATGAAGCCCTAATCTGGCTAATGCAGTGGTCTGCAGAAATAGGAAAGTTTCACCTGCACAGAGTATTGGACAATGGACACATTTTTGTTGCACCATGGGGACAGGTAGAACAATGGCTTGGATAGAAGACAAAGTCTACTTGCTGCTAAAAGCCATCTGTGCTGCTCGGCTTACAACTGCTGAGACAATACCAGACACACACACAGGACTTAGGGGAGAGGTCTACTTTGGCTCTCAGTCTCAGAGCATTCAGTCCACTGTCAGCTGGCTCCAAGGTAGGAGCCTTGCAGCAGAAGGATGTGGTAGAGAAGACTGCCGAACTCAGCATCTAGGCAGCAGCAAGCAGGGAGGAAGCGAAAGTGACCCCATCCAGTCCCAAGGTCAAGCTCCCATGGTTCACCAGACATACTGAGAAGTACACTTCCCTCAGCTCATAGTTGCCTCCCAGACAATCAATGGTCATCAAGATGAACCATCAAGCCAAGCTGTAAGGGCACTGTCCCTCCCATCAAAGAATTATCCAGGCCCACAGTCCGTAGTTTCAAGATTGAGAAACCCTTCCTTGAACTGTGCCCCATTTCTGTTCTGCCTAAATTCCCCATGGAAGAACAGAGAACTAGTCGAATTTGACTCCAATACCAAGAATGCCCCTGTAGTGTGGAAGAGCTTGTTCTCATTTTGGTCTCTGACATATTTAATTTGTGATTTATTTGTGTTTAATCACTTACTCATTCCACGTACATCTTCGAGCACCTGAGACTCACAGGGCTCTCTCTATTGTTTTGCTTTCTCGGTGCTGAAATGTCTACAAGCACTTGTTTCTGATCATTTGCACGTATGTGTGCTTGCATTTTTTAAGTCACGCTGATGGCTCAACTAGCACAGAGCTGGGCACACGGGAAGCTCTTGTTCTGTATCACTCGTTACAAGAGTATCCTGTGGTTGGTGGTGCTGCTCCCAAGCTTGTCCCAGCCCCAGCATATTGTCATGTAACCCACCTGCTTTTCATCACATAGTTACCATTCACATACACTGAGAAAAGCGCTCCTTACGGAGTGAAGTGCTTGGCCTCCTCACTGGATGGGGGAAGCTGATGGTAACATGCAGCACATCATCTGCTCTTTTCATGAAGTCAGGAGCTACCGTTGTTGGCACTGGGAAGAGATGGCCACAGGTCTGTCACCGCGACACTTCTCATCTCTGTGTAGTCAGTCTGGCATCGGTGGAGGTGTTTCATCTACTGTCTATGCTGCTTATATAAGTCTATTTCTTATTGCATTGAGTTGAGGAGTTGCATCTGCTTATGAGCACCACTGATTTTATTTTTATTTATTTTAATGCTGGATTTATTTATTATTTATTTGGCTGCTACTGCCTTCTTATTAAAGTGTCTTTTAGCTTTTAGATGTGAAGGCAGAGAAGGATTAATTAAAATCTTCCTGGCTCTTTGATATTGCAAAATGGAGGTACGTCAGGTGCGCACTGTCAGCCAGATACAAACAAAGAAAGAGGAGCCGGTGGAGTTAGAGCAGGACTCCAAATGTACACATCCTTGCAGAAACTAAGCTGGCCACGGGGACAGCTGGATTCAGCCCATTCCACAGGGTGCCTGCCCGGTCTGTGCCTAAGAGTTAGAGGTCACCGCAAAGGAGTTTACGCGAGTTGGGCTGGTAGCTCAATCTAAATTTTAGAAGCACTTGTGTTCTGACTTTGTCATGCTATTTAGGTGGAAAAACCTTGCTGAAAATCATCAGCCTACAGTTTTAAAAATTCTATTTATTTAATTAGCATTCTAGACTACGAAAGATCTTATTCACTATGTCTGAAACTGATCAAAACTAGTTTACAGTAAGAATCTGCCTTTAGTTTCTCAGCTGTTCCAGAAAGCATGGCGATGAAGAGTCTACAGGACTGCGAGGACTTCTACAGGAAGACTGATGAGGCCCTTTGGGTCTTCCAAGTAGAGCAGCTAACACAGCTGTGGCGTCCTTGAGTGTGCTTGGATGCTGGTGCCCCCATTGCATTCCTTGGAGTTGAACAAAATGAGTGACAACTTAAGACCACCAGTCCCTTGGTGAAGTTAGCATGGAATTACATGGAGAAAAATGCACAAATCCTAAGTGTGAGGCGTCCTGAATTTTGACACATTGACACACTTACGAGACTCACATTGTCACGCACATACATTTGAGTGTTCTTCTCACTCCAGAAAATTCCTCACACACTTTTGTAGTCAAATTCTGCTGGCTCCCTCCACTTCAGCAACCACCATTTTTAAAAAAAAAAAATAAATTATTAGTACCTGTTTGTAGTATGCGCTTTTTACAGCCACCTTGTGAAGCTGGAACACATGCATAATGCAGCTTGTTTCTCTTTTAAATCCCCTCCCCTCCTGCTTCTTATTTCTTCTTCTGGCCCTCCTTTCTGCTGGGAAAACTGGCTCTCTGCCGAAGGCTGAAACTGCAGCCTTGTGTCTCATCATGTACTAATTCAAATCAAAATGGATCAAGATATGAACATCACCTGTCGGAGGATAGAATAGAAACATTTGAAGACATAGGTGTAGGAAAGGACTTTCTAAACAAAACCTCAACTGCACAAGAAATGGTAGCAAGCATCAACAAGTGGGATTATATCAGACTAAAATCCTTCCATGTAGCAGAAAAATCAGTTAGAGTGAAGAGACAACATACAGAACGAGAAGCAATTTTTGCCAGTCACTCCTCAGACAGAGGACTAATATCTAGAATATATAAAGAAACAAAAAATAAATTACTGCCTAAAATGAAAGAAATGGGCAAGTGAAAAGGAACTGACACTTCCCAGGGCAAGAAGTACAAATGGACAACAAATAGGAGACAAAAATGTGCAACATCTCTGGCCATTAGAGGAACGCAAATGAAAACAGTGCTAAGATTTCATCTTGCTCCAGAAAGAATGGCCATCATTCAGAAATCGAAAAATAACAACCATGAACTCTGCTACTGTGTTGGGGGATGTAAACTGGTACAATCAGTATAGAAATTTCTCAAAGAACTAAAATTAGACATTAGGGCCCAGATATTCCCCTTCTGGGTATCTTCTCTGAAGAGCTTAGCGGGTCATACAACAGTGACGCATGCGCACTAGTGTTTATAGCAGCAGCCATTATTTTGCTTTCCCTCATCATTTAGTTATCTTTGACTGAGGAAAAGCTTCAAATATATGGGAACTTAGGCTATGGACCCTTATGTCTGGGGTCCTTCACTTAGCATAATGACTTGGGTGTTGAGTATCTTCGATATCAGTAGCTTCTTTATTGTTAGGTTGAGATCTAGGGTAATAGTGTAGCTTGATATGTATATCTGTTCTCCTATCAATGATCATTTTCAAGATGGTTCATAGATTTTGCTCTTATGCATAAGAAGAACACAAGTCATCTTGCCAATTTCTTTTGGTGGAAAGCAGTGAGTGAAATTGTTTAACTATTAGATAGCATCACAAATTAGGTATTTGTGTCTCCACAAAATTTATTTATTTTTATCTTAAAATTTATTTTATTTTAATTTAATGAATTAATTTATTTTAAATTAATTTTTTTTTTTGGTGGAACTGGGGATTGAAATCAGGCCCTTGCGCTTACCAGGCAAGCACTTATCCTACTGAGCCATCTCCTCGGCCCCAAATTTAATTTAATTTTAAAGAGTAAAAACAAAAACAAAGCAAAATCAAAGACAGAAACAGAGTAACATACAGCAATACATATGTTACAGATTTTCAAAACAAGAATAAAAAAATTAACAATGGTTGTTACGTTATATATTTTTATTGCTCAGATTTTGAAAAGAGCAGTTAATGTTTAAAATTTTCATTTTGACAAACTCTATGTGCTAAGATCTGTAGTCTGAGCAACTACATCAAAAACAGCAATGGGCAATCAAAAACCAGGGTTGCCTGTCTCCCCAAAATGTGTATGCTAAAGCTGTGACCCTCAATGTGATAATATTTGGAGGTAGAGATTAGCCACAAGGCTTATGTACTTATCACTAATTCAACTTATCACTAAGGAGAATTAGTGATTTTATGAACAAACATGCAAAAGAAATGTTATCCTTCTTCCTTCATCGATGGGCACATCAAGAAGTAGCCACCTACAAACGAGGGGCAGATCTCACTAGACATAAAACAGCTCAGAACCTTGACCTTGGACTTCTTGGCTTCCAGAGCTGTGAGAAAGACATAGTTACTGTTGACGCCACCCAGCCCATGACACGCATGTAGTGACAGCAGCCGGATATAACCAAGAAACTTTTCAATGTCGTGGGATGACTGGCATGCGCCACTATGCCCAGACACAGTGCCCAGCTCAGCATGCCAAGGGACAGGGCTGGTATGGCATGTGGTGCCGGTGATCGAACCTGGGTCCCTGTGCTTGCCTAAGCAGGCACACAGTCCACTGAGCTATCTGGCAGCCCCAGGTTCCAATTCTTTAAAATTTCATTTTACTTTTGACAGACACACAGTAATAGGGCACATTTATACCACAAGGTCTCCTTGACTCGTGGGATCTTAAAAATTTGATCTTTTAGAAGGTAGGAACAGAATAATGCTTTCTCTGGGCTGAGGATGGGGGAAGCAGGGGCAACAATAAGAGCCAGGTAAATGACTTGGATTTTGTTTTCGTCTTCAGCTGCTACTTTTTATATACTAAGAGATTGCTGCCTATGCAAAGCTGTAGAGATGGTTCCCTGTTTTCTTTGGTAAATTCTATCATTTTAGCCTTTGCCTATGTGTCAGTTTAAGATTTATCTGAGTTGTTCTTCACGAGTGAGACAGGGGCTGTGTGGCAGAGTGGCTGGAGCTTAGTCTTGTTGCTGCAGAGTTTTTTTGAGACTTTGCTAAAACTTCCCTCAGAGGCATCAGGGATTGCTATTGTCAGTATCTTGTTGGAACAGGGAAGCTTCCTGAAGTGCACACGAACACTGCAGTTTTCCTGAGGTCGTACAGGTAAGAAGTGGAGGAGTCTGACCCGGTGGCACAGAGCTGCTTGCCGCACTTACCTCCACGCTGCATACAGAAGCCGGTGGCCATCTTTTCCTAAGGGAATCTGATGGGTCAGTGATGCCGGTAAAAACTCGGCGTGGCCTGTCTCTCCGACTGATCGACGTGGCTTGGATTCCCAGTTGGAGCAGATGGAACCGGTGCATGCATCTGAGGCAGTGTGTGGACTCATTATAAATTCAATCTTGTTCAGAAAACAATGGAAATCTCACCCAGATCCACACTGACTGTTACTGTTCTCTTCCCCATTAACTGTAACAAAAGCACTGGCAAGTGCGTGGGGGGGAGGGTATATTACGCCATGTGCTCATGGCTGTGCTTGTAGCAAAGGATACACCGTGCCTCCTGTGGTTAGGGTTCATCACTGTGAAATCGAAATTAACTTAAAAGTGAAAGTTCTGATGCAAACTTATGAAGTACCTATTGCATGCAAAAAAAAGTGAGTAATGTATTTTTTGGTGGAAAGTAGCATCAGGAGGGCCAGAGATGTAGCTCAGTGGCAGAACACTTGCTAACATGTGCAGCTGTCTGGGTTTATTTCCTAAAACCACAAAACATATGCATATATGATATCTGGATATTCATAAATAGGAGGACAACAAGCGGGGCCTCTGGGTTAGTGCGTTACTGCTCTACTGCTTGATCTGGTGGGGTTGATAGGTTGATACTTAAAGTTTATGCTCTCCCTCCCACTTTCTCACATTATTAATAAAATTTTATATAAAAACAAAAAACAAATAAACAAAAAGTGGGTAAATGTAAAACAGGAAAGATAGTTTCTCCTCAAGGACCTGGGGCACCAGCAGGTAGGGCATACTTGCCTGCAGGGCCACATAAGAAGAGCGTGGAAGGTGGGACATGGGGTTGGGTGAATGGGGCATAAGAGAAACACAGAGAAAAACCCGACTGCAGAGAAAAGACCCAACTGAAACGAGAGTCCTTGTAAGTCACTTGTGAGTATTTTCTGAGGAGTGAGGTTTATTCTCAAGGGCATGCTCAATAAATTCTCAAAGGTACGATGCCCAAAGAGCCACCAAGAATTGCAGAGCTTGGCTGTGTCACTTCACCAGCTTCTTTGTTCTCAACACAATGTTCATCTGTCTCCTGTCCACACTGAGTGTGTACAGGGTGTGTTTGGTCTTATTCATTCACTAATGGCCATTGTTGCTGCTTTCGGGACCTCAGAGTTGAGTCACTGTAGTAGCTCATGCCTTGGTGGCAAGGTTTGCCTTTGCCAGCGCCCGTTGTTCCTCTTCCAAGGCGAATGAGAACTGCAGACAGACTGGGGCAGCCCACCCCACCCAGGAGTCAGTGTCTACAGACATCTATTGCCTTTCCATAACCAGCCAACTGCATCTCGCTGATCGGATGGCCTCAGCCCTTGCGGGTGGGCTACTCTGACATATCCTGAAGTACGTGGGTATCTTTCATATTTGATTTGGACACAGCACTCTGTGTTGGCCACATTGGACGAACTGGGACATCTCCAGCTTTTTTTGTTTTGGCACAGTTGACAAGGCATAGGAGTTTTCTTTTCATCAACTTCATCGAGATAAAATTTATATACCATAGAATGAACTCATCTCTTCAGCCTCGTTTGATAAGCCCTAAAATACACACACTCATGTAAATGCCATCACCATCAAAATGAAATTAAAAACTTTTATAACCCCCCCAATGTCTTTCTCATATCTCTTTATAGTTAATTCTCCAAGACCTGCCCATCCTTATCTACTACCCTGCTCTCGTTCACTACAGATTAATTTTACATTTCAAAGAATTTCATAGAAGTGAGGTCATAAAAGATACACTCCAGTGCCTGGCTTTTTTCATTCAATTTAATGCTTTTTGAGACTCACCAATGTTATTGCTTACATCAGTAAAATGTTTATTTTCATTGCTGAATATTATTTCACTGTATGGATCTGTTATTATTTGTTTATTTACCTGTTGATGGGCATTTAGGTTGTTGTCAGTTTCTGGCTATTCTGAATAAAGCTACTATAAATATTTGCACTCGGGTTTTTATGTGCCCATATGTTTTCAATGCTTTTGGGCAGATTCCCAAGAGTTAGATTGCTAGGTCATATGCTAAGCGAATGCTTACCTTTATTTGAAATTGTCAGATTACTTTCCAAAGTTTTCCGCACCTCGCATTCCCAATCAATATGCAGGCATAGTTCCGTTTCTCTGTATTCTTGCCAACAACTGGTCCTGTTGGATTTTTTTTTTAAACATTGGCCATTCTCTTAGCATGCAGCAGATTTCACGTGGAGTTTAGCATGCAGGTCCGAGAGGGCTGGTGGTGTGGAACCTTCACATATGGTTCTGGAGGGGGGTACCTATTGTGCTGTGTGTCTGGTGAACTTTTTGGCTGTTTTGCTTTCCTATGCTCTTTGTCTTCTTAATATTTAATAGTAAGAATTCTTTGCGTCTTTTGCATAAAGGCCATTTGTCAGCTGTACCTACTTGCTAGCAGGCTGCTGGCCTTTGACTTTCCTAACTGTCTTCCATTCTGTAAACTTCAAATTCATTGGTACTATGTACTATTAAGCATGGTTCTCTGATTCTATAGTTGTATTTAGCCTCTTATTCCTGAAGTTACTTACTTTTGTCTTCCTTCATCATCATTTTTTATTTTTTTTTTACAAGCTATTTAGCTGTTTGATTGATATTTTCAAAGCAGTCGACTTTATGGATTGTACCTTCAGTTTTGTTCCCTGTATTAGATATTTTTGGTTTTAAATTGGTTAATTCTTCTAATTTATTAAAATTAATTTTATGTGTTCTGCTTAGCATTTTAAGTTAAAATTTTCATTCATCTTTTCCCAATCATTATTTTTAGTAGTGCAGCTGTGGTCAGTGGTCTTTTTCTTTTTAATATCTCTGTGATCATATATTCAAATTTTTATTATATCATCTTTTATTTTATTTGTACTAAAAATGTTTTTATTTTCTATTTTAAAGTTTTTAATCTAAAGAGCTTTGTAGAGGAATTTTTTCCAATTTAATATGAAAGCTTACTTATTTTACCTTTATTTTTTAAAAAAAAATAGCATCACCAGATAACTTTCTCCCTGTTTTCTGCTTTTGGGACTCTGTTTATCTCTTAGGTGACGTATCATTCATGGCCAACTTTGTTTTCTGTGTCAGAGGATCTTGAAAAGTTTTGTGTTTTCTGTTTGGCACTGCATATTAATGGTGTGCTCAGCTTTTTCTATATTTTTACTTATTTTTGCCTTACTTGATGTGGCATTTGATCTGTGAGGAATGTGCTAAAATTTTCTATTATGATTGTGGATTTATTAGTTTTCTTTTGCATCTCCAACAGGTTTTGTTTTGTGTACTTGGGAGTTTGTTACTAGATGTGTGAATATTCTTCTTGATGGAGTGTAATATTTAATAATATTGAGATCCTTTTTTGTTCTATTTTATATTTTTGACTTGGATTCTATGCTGTCTGATATATATTTTCTTCACCTCTTTTACTGAGGCATTTGCTGATTTCTCTCTTTCCATCTGTCTATTTCCAGGCTCTCCTTGTCATTTTGTTTTAGGGCCATGCCTCATAAACATCACATATTCGTGTTTTTCTTAAATATTGCTTTTTAAATCCCTGAACTGAAAATCCCAATCTTTTCATAGAGTGATTTGACCCATTAACATTTATTGTAATGACTGGTATTGTAAAACATATCAGTGCCTTTAATTTCTATTTCTCCTGCTATATTTTCCTTTCCAAATTGCTCCTGGTTTTGCACTCTCTGGTCTCCTGTTTTCCACTATGGCAGTAATGGCAAATAGCTTAGAGCCTCCAGTCACACAAACAGCCCTCCATGGCACAGGTATTACAGGTTCACTGTCACTGCTTTAGGATATTAAAAGATGTGTTCTTGATCTTGAGCAATTGTGGATTCATAACGCAAAGACGCTAGGAACATTCCTACAGGCTTCCTCAGACCATGGGGGAGGGGCATGGGATTTTAAAGCTGAAGAGACGTTGGAGGTCACTGGAATCACAGTAAGATGTCTGTTAGTAAGGAGCACTGAACAGGTTTTGTCTCCCTAGTTCCTGTAAAAGCACCTGCTGAGTACCTGTGATGTGCCTGTGGCACCTCTACATGCTGGAGGATAGAAGAGCTGCGTCTTTGCAGTGGGGCCCCGAAGCGCTCCGACGCCCCTGAAGCTCCGAGTTGCCGTGGATGAGCTGCAGAATGAATCACCTGCCCTACGGATGGGAAGCTGAGAGCTGGGAGGTGAGTTACAGGGGTGGAGGGAGGGGAGGTGGGCAGCAGTGTCTGCTAGGAGCGCTGGCTCTGCAGTGTGCGCGTGCGTCCTGAGTGGTGTGCGGCCACGCCTGAGGGAAGAACCTGCAGGATGAGGCTGCAGAGCCGTGGGAAGCAGGGCAGTCCTAGAGCGCCCAGATCTCAGCGGCCCCAAAACGTGCCCTGCAGCAGTCAGGAAGAGTGACCCCAAACACTGCCACATCATGTAAGGTCTCTTTAGGGCCTGGGGATACTGGAATTTGGCTTCTTTTCCCATAGGAGAGAACAGTACCGAGCTTGTCTGAGATTTTTTTTAAAATTTTATTTAGTACAGGGTCTACAGGGTCTCACTATGTAGATCAGACTCATAATGATCCTCCTGTTTTCAACCTCCCAAGAGCTGGGATTACAGGCTTGCGCCACCAAACCCAGTCTCAGTTGCTGTCTCAGCATTCCCTGGGGGCAGGGCCAGCATGGCACACCAGGGATTGGACCCCTGTCCCTTTGCCTGCCTAAGCAGGAGCTTTAATCCGCTGAGCTATCTGGCTGGTCCTTGTTTGTGAATTTTGAACTGGCTGCCAATCCAGGGAAGGAAATGAGAGAACTCGGAGTCTAGGGCACCTTGTGTATGAGAGGCATGCTCCATGACTCATGCCCCGCTGGTCCAGGGGAAAGGCTCCTGTGACCGACTCCTCTCCACAGCTGCCCTCCAGGCCCTCATGGCAGTAATGGGCTTGCGGTCCCTGCGGCCTCTGCTTCAGCGGTGCTAGGAGAAGGCACGCACAGTGAAGTAAGGCTTAGGGACAGGAGGGGCTGGAATTCCTTGGAATTCTGGGCTTCAAACTAGCCTGGATTGGCCAGGAGAGGCCAGGAGAGGCAACACAGGGTACGGCCGCTGGCTGAACAAGGAGCCTCTCTCTAGCGGGACTTGGCCTCTGAAGATGCAGCTTTGCAGAGCACATGCGGGGACAGAGTGGCTGCGTCTAATGGGCACAGGTTTTAATGCTTTATGATCAGGCCTGGGAATGTTAAGTACCGCCAGCAGAACTATTAAGGAATTTAATGTGCTTTCCTATTCTCAGCCATGTAAATCTGCTGCTCGCAGTCCAATTACGAAAGGGATGTGTTTACCAGCGGATCTCCAAGCGCCTTATAATTACTGGGATGCTATTTTGTTCTCAATTATGGGCACCATCAAAAACATCTTTCAAAGGAAAATTGCAGCTAAAGAGAGATTATGAATTAATAATAATAATTCTAATAATAGCAATAACAACTAAAAAGCTGTAGTGGGTAAGTTCACCTGAACAATAACCACCACGCTGCGATCCACTGTTTCTCTCCATTCACATGATACTCTTGTGTGTTAAGGACTACTGTTCCCCATTTTCAGATGAAGTTAAACACTTAGAGAAATTATTGATTAAGAGGCCCGCGTCTAGGACAATGCGACCTCTGGCACAGCTGGTGTTGACCATCCTGAGAGCCATGTTCCCCACAAAAAGCCATTCTCAACATGTTAGAGGTGTGAATATGACCCAGGACCCCTCAGAGATGCCTGCCACTGAGCACTCACTCTGGGTGGGCTGCAGGCTGCGCTGGCTCCCGGCGCAATGCCCACATTGCTGTACCAGCTCATCCCAGTTGTGATCTCAGCTCACTGACAGCAGGGAGCTCAGGTCCCCACCTCCCTGCCCTCAGGGTTCCAACTCCCATGCTGATGTGTGGCAGCTTCTGTAACGTGATTTTTGTGGTTTGTCACTGCTGCGGCTGCTTCCCAGGGCAATGGGCCAGTGCATGGCCTCCTCAGCTTATACAGCCTTGCCTTTCCTAGGGTCTTTGTAGATCCTTCAAGCCATTCTGTGTAGAACCTGCTTCTGAGGGTGGAGGCTAAGGAGCCTAGTGCCTCTGGCCCCGAGGCTGTGTGCCCACAACCTGCCACAGTGCTGGGCTCGGTAGGCAGGTGCCTTGGCCTCGAGTGGCTCAAGTCTAGCAGCTCCAGGAGGATCACCCACACCACGGCTGTTCCTGAACTCCTCTTACTCCTTTCCCAGAGCATTCTAGAGCATCCTTCGTGGGGCACCCTGTAGACCGCGGTGGCTCTGATGTGTTCCTGGCATGGTGCTCCGCCTCTTCCACAATTGTCTGTGAGCACTGCAGGCTGCCAGCTGGATGCGACTGTCCTGGAGCCTTATGGCTTTAACTCTCCCCAGGAAACTTGATCCCAAGACGCAGCCAAGGTGGCAGAAGGAGGGGCTGAGGTGGGTCATTTCCAAGGGCTGGCTACGCCCTGCACCAGCAAGCTAACCCTTCTCTTCCCATGATGTAGTCGATGCCTCCTGAGTATCCACCACCCGGGCACTAACGTGCTGGAGTAGTTTGCAAATGTTGTCCCTCCCACCTGACACAAAGAGGGGCGAGGAAGAGCAGCGGGGAACGCTGCCAACTTGTGACTGTGTCTGATTCCACTGCCTGTTCCCTTAACACCCTTATGGTGGTGCATTTTCAGTATATTTTAGCATTTGATGGAAATGAAGGAATTAGGGGAAACAGTGGTATCTTTGCTGGCTTTGTGTCTCTGTGCAACATGACCTTGACCCGAGAACTCCTTTCATTAAGAGGAGCCTGCTTCTCTATCTCTGGGGTCTGGGCTGGTCGCCGATCCGAATCTCTCAGTAGAATATGGTGGTGGGGTTTCTGTGCTAGAGAACATTTCCACGGTTCCCCGCAGCAGCCCAGGCCAGCTAGTCTATGGGGAGCGGCAGGCTGCCACCGCTCCTTGTCTGCCCAAGCCCATAGCCGAACAGCGAGCAGACCTGTGAGACCCAAGCCAGACTGGCTAATGACCTGCACACCCTGGACAACCCGTGCAAGGACAAAGGCCTGGCCCACAGCAGCCGCTCGGCCTGCAGCATTCCGAGGAGTAACACAGGGCTGTCATTTTAAGCCACGTTGAGTTTTAGGGAGTTTTGTTGGGCTGCAAAGGTCAGTGGGTTCAACGGCTCCTCCAAGCAGCGTTCTCCAAAAGGTCTCATCTTTTCCCAAAATCTGTATCAGTGGCACCTTGCTCAGTGCCACGGCCGAGGCTGCCAACCCTGTGTCCAGCCATGGCCACCTCTCTGATGCCCACGAAGGCCACCCCTGTGCCTCCCAACCCTCCTCATCTTCTGCTCCCTAGGGTGTGCTTTCACTCAGCTCTGGGCAGCTTCTGTTCTGTGACGTATTTCCTGCCCAGAACCGGCCCACTTTCCGCTTAAGACCGGAACTGCGCCTCTGTAGGGCAGGGGATGAACACGTAGAGCTGGGGAAGGACGGCCCGGGGGGTGAGGGGAGTGGGCTGGGCGGGAGGAGAGTGGCCTTTGCTTAGGAGCCTCACATAGGCAGCCTTGTCCTGAGTCAAATTGAGGACCAAACTGTTCTGCAGAGGAGAAGCCCTGGCATGGCTGAGTCGCCACCAATCGTCCACAGATAGGCGGGGTGCAAAGCCAGCCACCTGGGTGCCAGACCTGGTGTGTGTGACCCAGCAGTACCATGTACGGTGGCAAGAGGACCTGGAAGGTGTTCGCAGGAGCAGGCGCTGTCCGGGGCCAGAAAGATCCAGCAGGGCAGCAGCGAAAAGCAGGCGTGGGCTGAATGGCTGCGTGCTGTGGGAAGGAACTGGAAGGCGCACCCGGCTGGGGGTGAGAGCGTGCGGAGGTGCGCGGGTCCATGCGAGGGGCGGAGTCGCGAGTTCCTGCTGCGAGGCATCCTACTGGGCTGGGCACTACTGGGCCCCGCCACTGGGCGATGCAGGTGTTTCTCACACCGCCGCAGGCTGCTTCCCAGCTCACGGAGCTGCAAATCCAATTTCCCAAAATAACTCCGGATATAACATGCAGCACAGGGATCCAGGGCGGCACGGGCACTCCAGGTACGGCAAGGAGCACTTCAGAGGCTCGTTATCATCAGCAGCAGATCTTGGCACGGGCTGTTGCCTCCTCTTACAGCTCCTGGCTCTCAGCAGGCCCTGGCCCTTGGCTTCCTCCTTCCTTGGGCGTCCTCAGCAGGAGGCTTAGCTGCAGAAGATGTGTGCGTGGGTGTTCCCGGAGCCCAGAGCGCGACTGCAGCACGCCATCCTGTCCCCTGCTTTCCCCCTTCTGCAGGAGTCTGAGCCTCTCTGGGCCTTGCAGTCCTTTGTCTCTGGTCCGGCGACCTCTCTTCCCTGGACCCCGTTGCAAGGGTCACTTCCCCGGCTCCAAAACCTTGCATCTGTGTTTCCACCCTACTGGAACCCTCCCTACTGTTGGGCCCTGGCTCCAAAGTTCTACTGGATCCTCCCATCCCCACCAGCACCAGCTGGCTCTGCACCCACCCCTTTACTTTGGACTTACCAGGGCCCGCCTTCCCTGCTAAGCTCTGAACTCTTTAAAGGTTTATTTATATTTGTATTCTAGTTCATTGATTGCTGTTAAATATGTACATTATAAGCTACAATTACTGATCATTTTATCACAATTATTGTCCTCTTCTTTTTCTAATGGAACAACGAGTTCTGAACTGAGAGTGTGGTCTCGAGCTTCTCCAGCAGTTCAGCCCTGTTCCGCGTCTGGTTTCTGCCACTGCACACAGAGGGACTTGGGCTCTGTGGTCCCTGGTGCAGAGGCTTCGGCTCGTGTGGTCTGGGTCGTCGGCTGACCCTTCTGCCCTTGCTTTCCTCCTCTGCAAAGTGGGAATAACAGTGTTTCTCACAGGACAGTGGCACACAGCGTTAGTAGGAAGCCACTGCAGTGCCTGGAAAAGGCTGGCCGTAGTGACGTTAGAGTTGCATTTGGCCATGCCAGCTGTGGCACTCAGGACCCCGAGTGTCCAAGCAGGTGCTGTGCCGCTGAGCCACACCCTAGTCCCCCAGGACTTAGAAAGGACCCATCCACGTATGAGACTTACGTGCCAGCCCTGTGGCAGTGCTGTCACATCTTCACCCAGCCCTGTGAGGCAGGCACCGCTATTTGCACCTTTGTAATCTTATGGACGTGAACACTGAGTCTCCGAGCTTTCAGTGACCAATCTCAGGTCATACAAGGGCCTGGGTGTCGGCCCACCACTCCTCAGACGAGCCTGAACTCCAAAGAGACTTCCAGCCGGTGTCACTCCCAGATCGTAGACAAGACGGAGACGCAAAGATGTTTGTTGGTGACCATGAAGTGCTTCCGCGTGCACTGCAAGAGTTGACTTCCAGGGGCCAGGGAGATGGCTCAGGAGAATAAGTGCTTGCCTGGCAAGAGAAAGGGACTGAGTTCAATCCCCAGTTTCAAANATTAGCTTCCAGTTCCCATGGTTTTGATCACCACTGGGTCCATCCTCAGGCCTTGAGATTCGAAGTGAGAGTATGTGTGGAGGCCACGCGCTCTGGTTTCAGCAATGCCTCATCACTCCACGAGGTGTTCACATGTCCTGTGTAGCTAGTTTTTTTTTCTTACAAAATTGTTCACGGTTTGCTGGGAGGTGATGCTTTCTTATGATACTTTACTTTGAAGGTCTTTAGAACCTTGGGCTTTTCACAGGAAGGAACCAGAGAGGTGACATTTGCAGGTGCATTGCTTCATTTATTTATGCCAGAAAAATGTAAGGGGACATTAGCCACTGGGAGCAGGGTGCTCCTCTCTGAACTCACAGGATGCCAGAGGGAGCAAGTTGGGCACATACGTGGCAGGTCCACTTGCAGCTCCATCCTGTGACCCTTCTCAGACACCTCCAATGAAGTCTGTCTCAGTTTAGGTAAGACTGTTCTCATTCCGCACCGTCGTACAGGAAATAGAAAATGCCTGGCCATTCAGTCGTGCTGTCATTTGCTGATTCTCAGGCTTGGTACTCCCTCTGGGCCAGGAGTTGTCCCAGAGGAGGACCCCAGGGTCATCCTCATGGTACAGTAGGACCTTATGGTACAGTGAATAGATGCAGCAGTGCTCTGATGGGGGGCAGGGCAGGGCCCCCCAGGGACCCAAGGGTAGAGAGGCCGCGAGGCTGCCTGCCGGAGGGGCCTGTGAGGATGAGCGAGTGCAGGAAGGAAGGTGCTAAGGGCAGGGATGGAACTGGTTCCAGGAATGGGTTCGGGGTCCCCACACTGTGGTGTGGGAGAGGCTGGTGAGAGGGAAGACAGGAGTGCCAGTCAGGCCCTTTCTTCTCCCTCAGGATCCTGTGGGGTCTCTGCTCTTCTCCACCGCAGCCTCTTTTCAAAGACCAGGCTTGAGAATAGCAGTTCAAGGAAGTATTTTTCACAAATAATGCTTTTAGCCAATACCCTATGAAGAGGCTCCCGGGAGGTTCCTCACTAGTGCTCTGCAGAAGGGCCCATGTACTCAGCCCTGGAGCATGGCTAGAAGAGCTGAAAGACCTGTGTCACACACATTAGTCACTTTCCCATACTGGGACCCAACACCCACAACTTAAAGGAAAAGGCTTCTTTGGCTCATGGTTCCAGCCGTTTCAGCCCGTGGTCAGCTGGCCCCAAGGCAGGGTCATCACAGCGGAAGGTAATGGTGGAGCAAGCTGCTTAGCTCATGGTGGCTGGGGAGCAGAACAGGGACAGAACCAAAGAGACACAGTAGAGGCAAGCTGTAGTCCCCAAGGCCAAGGCCCCAAGACTTGCCTAGAAGCACCCAGGAAGGTGCTTTACTCATCTCTGCGGTGGCTCTCAGGCCACCCAAGTGGGCGGTTAATCTTGGCCCACACCCCGCGGGTGCCGTCGTCTCCCACGGAATGTTCTTGAAGCAGCACTTCCATGGTGGACCAAGTCTTCTTCTCGCACCTTGGCTGCAAGGTGGACTTGGGCTTCTTCAGTTAGATTCTTTTCTAGCTACCCAGTGTAATTTGCTTTAGCTCACTGACTTCATCAAATTTACACCAGCTGACTGCTCAGTTTCTCTGGAGAGCTCGGTGCTCAGGAGGCCAGAGGTCACCTTGATTGGAGACACCCCATTCTGTCTCCCAGGCACCGTCACCCAGGGACACTTATTTGCTCAGTTTCTCCATGAGCTTTATAATCATTAGGTTTTCCTTTTTCTGTGTACACAATTAATGTGTGTCATAGAACATTCGCGAAACAAAATTTTAAGAATGAAAATAACACCGCTCCGACATTCACAGCCCCAAGAAAACCACCACTGATGCACTACAGTCACTATTTTAAGCACCGAGTAACAGTTCATCGGGTCGGAGCCATCGATGGCTTAGCACTTCCGATGGGCTGCAGAGCACAAAGGGGCTTTCCAGGCCTTGCTGCGTAGTAAACTCCAAGCAAACATCTGCATGCTGTGTTTTCTGTTCACTTACAGCAAAAACATGCATTTAAGGTACAGCCTGCAGCAGGGAAGAGGACTGCAGATGCAGTGCCCGAGACCTCAGCAGGGGCATGGTTTAGGGAAGGATGGAAGAGAGGTAGGGAGGTACCTGATGGGGAGGGAGGGAGGGGGAGAGAGAGAGAGAGAGACAGACAGACAGACAGACAGACAGACAGACAGACAGA
>NDGN011545871.1:0-11385 GCA_002564285.1 Tympanoctomys barrerae | reverse complement strand
AGAGAGAGAGAGAGAGAGAGAGAGAGAGAGAGAGAGAGAGAAAGAAAGAGAAATCTAGGAGAAAAAGTAGGTAGGAAATACACATATTAATCAAGTATAACACCTAGAAGATTAAGATCCCTAATAAAAGTATGGATTAAGTACTATGAAAAAGTAGAAAAGGACATAAAGAAACAGGAAGATGGAAGATGCTGGCTAAAGCTTCGTTCTAGGATTAATTTTTGGGCTGGACTTCAGGGAAAAAAGTGTGGCTATGCACTAAAAGGCAGGAATATGTTCTAAGAAGGAGTAGCATGTAGAAGGCTATGCGGTAAGGGCTGTGGAAGCAAATGCTGCTAGGACAATGGGAGAAGGCCAGTGATGGCTGCGTGTGTCATGCTAAGTTGTTTTAAAGAGGAAAATAACATGATGTAAATTCTGTGTGAGAAAGATGAACCGTGCTGGCAGTGGGAGGATAAACCTGAAAGAATTAACAATGGGCAGATGAGTTTTATAGTAGTTGTGATGCACTAGATGGGAAATGACCAGGACCTAAGAAGACGCAACTGATTACTGAGAACAGGGTGTACGGAATCAGATGTGTAGGCAATAGACAACAGAATTTGGTGCCAAAGGGAATATGAAAGGTGAAAAAGATGAACTAAGACAGAAAATACACGGGTTTGTAGAACACTTTACTTTCAAGAGCGGGAAAAGTAAAAAAAAAAAAAAAGGGGGGGGACATAACACTGGATCTCAGAAGAGAGATGGGTACTCAAATTTCTGCGTACTATTTGGGTATGGTAGTGATTTAAGGTGATAAAATGGATGATGTTTCCTGGAAATTGCATAGAGGTAATCTTTAGAGGAATCATTATTGAGGAATGGTTGGTAGCCATAATACCTGAAAGAAACAGAGTAGACATAAACAAGTAGTAGAAGGAAAAGAATCTAAGAAAAGGCTTTAAGAAGAAAGGGTGGATAGCATTAAATGATAAAATACAAATATAATAAAATTTCACAGCATCTGTCACTGGTGCACTTACTAACCTTACTAAGTCTAAAATACTTACTGTGTGATCAGATGGCTATGTCTCAGAATGTCTGTGTTCCCAGACATCAGAACGTAAGCTTTTCACCTCCCTCCTGATTTTCAAAATAACATTTGTAAAGTACTCAATGGATAAGATGTATCAGATAAATTTTAAGGATATGTTTCCTATGTTTAGTGAAGGAAAGGCACATAAATAAAACAAATATATATGAATATGTAAATAATACAGCACAATAACTATGTTACTGCATAATTACATTATTGCATGACAACAGGCTCTAAGATTCAACAAAGTGAACATGCTATTGACTGGAAAAGCTTCTAATACTTTTAAACACATTTTTTTCTGATAAAACACAGAAGAGAATGCTTTTACTTTCTAGGAAGATGGAGAAGACTGTAGAGAAAATGCAACTGAACTGTTCTTGCTATTCTGGATATAATCATACTTATGTTCTATACAAGGCTTAGAATAGTGACACTGCATGAGGTATTTTACAAGACATTAAATTTATTCCTCACAAGAACACTGTCTCTGAAGTCAGCACTACTGTATCTGAGGGAGATTTCCTTATGGAGGGCAAGTAACTTGCCCCAAGTCTCACAGGCAATAAATAAGTAGGAAGCAGGCATTCGAACGAGGACTTTCTCACTTGATTACACAGCCTGTTTTCTGTCTTCTATGTTACACTTCTCTCAGAGGCTCTCATGAGCGAGATGGCAAAAGGCTCCAGGCAGAGGGACCGATTCAGGCAATGGTGTTAGTGTTGAAAAGGCACAGCTCTTCTGAGGAATGAGGCAGTGCAGTACCAACAAAGATGACAAGAGGATATATAACATATACTGTTCTTTTACATGTATTATTTCATCTTAGTCTCATAAAATGTCACGAGGCAGAAGAAT
Source organism: Tympanoctomys barrerae (assembly GCA_002564285.1). Lineage (NCBI taxonomy): Eukaryota > Metazoa > Chordata > Mammalia > Rodentia > Octodontidae > Tympanoctomys > Tympanoctomys barrerae. Next base: position 9,449 of record NDGN011545871.1, on the reverse strand, counting down.
CTTTGTCCATGTTAGCATGAAGCTTTATGTTAAAATGTTCAAGTTCACCCCTACATATTGTGAATCCAAAGCCTGAGCTTGTAAACAACTGTGCTGTGCTGCTGCAGACATGGAAGCACACCTCCGTATTTTCACCATGAGCATCTACTTGTAAAACAGAATGTGGTCAAAATAGACAATTAATTAATTATTAATATTATTTTTGCGGTACCAGGGATCAAACTCAGGACCTTGTGTTCATGAGGCAGGCACTTAGGCCGCTGAGCTATCTCCCCAGCCCTTAGATCATTATTATTATTATTTTGTGTGTGTGTGTGTGTGTGTGTGTGTGTGTGTGTGAGTGTCCTGGAGATGCCTTGAGGGCATTTCTTGTTTGGTGTGAGTATCTGGGTTTGAACCACAGCATCATGAGCGTGAGTGCTTTTTTAAGTAGGCACTTAAACAACTGAGCTAATGGGCAGGCCCCCTCATTAATTTAATAGTTAGAAAGTTACTGTTGATTTTGAAAAGAACAATTTCAGAATAAGAACCAGCCACAGTAAAATAAGTGGCAGAGGAGCTGAAAAGTTAGCGATGGTGACTAAGAATCAATTATTGAAGAAATTTGGCTGCAAAGGGAAAAAGGTAAGTCAAACCTCTTTAGTTTTCATGTTAAACTGGTTGCAATACTGACAGATTTTCAAAAGACTTGCAAAATATTCACTGATATGTCAGACTGCAGAGACAAAAGTAAGTCACCTTACAAAGTCTTACTAGCTGGTTTCTTCTCAGGGCTAATCTTCATCTTACACCAAGTAAAACAGACTGATGTTCACATTAACTGCAAGGAAGATACACTCTGCCTAAATCATGGCAATTTAAAACAAAATATAAGAAATTGAAGTAGAAAAGAAAAGCTTGCTCATATTTTATCTAGGTCTTATGGGAAATCATAATATGAAATTTAATATTTAAATTTAACACTTAACTGTTATAAATAATGTATTTATGCTGTGCATAAATCTGATCCATTGATTGGTGTCATTCCATCAAAAGTTTTCATCTGTCTACTATTAAATAAGCAAAACATAGGTGGTATGAAGTTTGTCTACCAGTTAAAATACTCCAGGCATTATCTGAGGTGATATATATTTGACTTTTTGGTACACAAAAGTTCTTTTATTTTTTACAAAATGCTGTCAATTAATGAGATCTAAAATTTAAAAATAAGAAGGTGACAATATTTCTATTTTTTGAAAACCAAATTGGAGTCTGGGTATTATAGTTTCAAAGAATTTTAGTCATATATAGAAATTAAAGGACTATATGTAAATAAAACCTTGTAAATTACTTGTAGACTTAAGCAAACATAACTAAGTCAGGTCCTGACCATCAAAGTTGCCGATTGTGATTTACAGTGAAATGCAATATAATTTACATATCATGGCTCTTAGACTGCTATGGTACTTTGTGAATAACTAGTTTCTGATTGAATATAAACCTAATCATTAAACCTAAAAAAGTATAATATTTATATAGGTCAAGAGTTTAAAGGTACATTGGTAGTAGAGATTAACATACACAATCTGTAAACTGTTTTAAAATGGTTTTGACTACAGTTTCACCTCACTTTGGGCTAGTAATTGAAATATAATTTTAGAGATGTTAAAGAAATGGTTTAGAGGATTTATTTTGAAATGAGAAGCAGCAGGAAGTAAGAAAACACTTAAGTGAGCACTGCTTCATACCATAAAACTGAAAAGAACTTTCATTTTCTTATTAGGGAAAATGGTATGTATTAGAAATTCAAGGTGATTTTGTGAAAGCTGTAGTGCAGTTAACAATATATAAAGAAGGTAGAAGTGACAAGTTCTGTTATATTAAAATTTCCTCAGAAAACTCAGCTACAGTGTTCAAATTCCATCAATTAATAAGTGACACCTTTGCCTAGTAAGTTGTTAACGTTCTGCTAGCTGGCATAAAGAATGACTGATTATGCAGCGTTATTTAAATTTTAATAAAAATGCAAAGATCATTCAAAATAAACAAATATAATTATGCACTGTGAAAAGCTGTATTGAATACTTCAGAAGAACAACACATGAAAATTAATTTCACTGTACTAGATTCTGTGCACTTAGAGGTCTCAGACTGCAAGGTCATAGTTGATTTCAGCAGGATTATCGGGAAGCTAAATGAGGACAGGTGGTAACTTGACTGTCTCTTCCTCTAGCAAACAACTTTGCCTATTAACATCGGGTATGGAAGGATTTAAATAGTACGGCCTCAATAACTGATGAAGATTAGTTATTAAATAAAAAGCCTATCCTAAGGAGTAATATCCCCAAGAAAATAATTTTTGGACCCCAAATGTGTATGACAATTTTTAATCTAAAAATGCTCACTGGTGTAATATTTGTTTTAAACATTTACAGTATAAGTGATACTGCATATATAGTGTTTAGTTCTCAAAAGAAAAAGAGAGGTTGTGTTTCGTTTTTTGTTTTTAAAATATTCCATGACTTTTACTTACTTCTGAGCCCTTTCCTTGGCCACCTGGGAGGCCGCCTCGGCCTGCTGGAGCTGCTCTGCCATGTTGGCTCGCTCTGCCAGAGCCTGCTGCAGTTGGCGAGCCAGCTCCTCATTCTGCTGCTGAGTGATGGAAACGATGTTCTCTCTGTTTTTCAAAGCTTCTTCATAGGTACTAAGAGTATGATTAAACTGATCCTTCAGGCTTTCTTCTTGAGATAAAGATTTGTGTAAACTGAGAAAATACAAAAAAATTTAAAAAATAAGAGAGGCTGAACCATCAATGATCCATGTTTTCAATGATTCACTTAGTAAAAATCTCCATTTAGAAATCTCCACTTCTAAAAATCAATACAAATGCTTATGAGTAAATAAAATAGTATTTATATCACAATATTATAATTGATAGTTATTCCATAACTCGGCTTGTAGTCTTAAAGCCACCCAGACAAATGATTATCTATGATACCAAAGCACACAGAAAGATACTGCAAGATGTTAATTTAATTATATCAGTGTAAATATTACATTCAATTTTCTTTAAAGGAATAGCAGAGATCTGGAAAATAGAGTATCTCTTGGTAAATAAAACAATATAATAAATCAACTGAAAAGAAATGGGAAGTGAAAGAATGGGCATCCATTTAGGAGGTCTAGGGTTTATTCTGCTAAGCATTTAATGAGAATGAATGAGGTTTGTACAAATACCAAACAGTCTTCCACACAGTGTTTTCTACTTGTCACAATTGTGATATAAATGAAGTTAAAATCACTAGTCAGATTGCACAAAATATATGCATTCAGATATGTATTTTATGGTTAATGAATCTTACTCCAAATACATCTGCTTATTAAATCATACAGAGAAATAGCATATAAATTAACACTAAATGAATGCAGAAGAAAATGCAGATAAATAGAATCCTAAAATGCTAAAGGTCAAATCTTTGATATGTCATTACACCTACCACCTGAGGTTATTTTGAAATGGCACCAAGCACCTCACTCAATTAAATAAAGACATTTTGAAAATATAAATATTTAATAGGGGAAATTTAAAATCCACACAGGAGATGTTCTTTTTTATTAAATAAAATCATTTCAGTATATGCATACAAAGGAAATGGGGATTGGAGACTTGAAGTACAACAACCTAACGATATAATACAGATTGATCATGTAAAAGAAAACAATATAATTCTTAATGATGTAAAAAGATAGGCAGAGAACTTCAAATGGCCCTCATACCTGGGCTGCTACTTTACTTAAAGTTGTTCAAATTATAATTTATTTCTTTTAAAGTTACCTATAAGTCCTTATGGTGTTTTCACTTTGGAGTGGGTATCACATAGAAATAAAATGCACAAGAAACAAGGACAATTGATAAATAAAACAAAACCATTCCAAAATTTAACTTAGCTCCTAAGCATAGAGAATGCTGCTAAAATCTGATCGGTGTTTACCACACATAAAATTAGAGTGAAGTGTATATAACACTGGACCCTTTGCTCTTAAGTTCTTAAAATGTTATGCATTGCTCAAAATGCCTTAGGATCCTTTCACTTTCCATCAAGGTGCTCTCAAATCAGAGCTGTAAGTTAAGTGAACTTTTTAAAAAATGTATTTAGTAAAGGGTCTACAGGGTCTCACTACAGATTGGACTTGTAGTGATTCTCCTGTTTGGAGCCTTGCAAGCGCTGGAATTACAGGCACATGCCACCACTCCCAGTCTCATTCGCTGTCTCAGTCTGTCCCAGGGGAGGCGGGGAGCTGGCAGGGCTTGCTGGGGATTGAACCCACTCCCTGCATCTGCCTAAGCAGGCACTTTAATCCGCTGAGCTATCTGGTGAGCCCAGTTAAGTGACCTTTTCAAAAAGGAAGTAGGTAATGTCATTTAAAATCCTGCAACAGCATGTCACTGGACTAACAACCCCCCCCCAAAAAAAAGACATTTTAACTTGCTAAACCTGAGAACAAGCTCTTTGAGAAGTTCTATTATTTCATTTTTATTGATGAGGAAATTGAAATAGAGAGGCAAGAAGTTTAATCAACCTCATCACTCCAGCAGAACCGGAACAAGAATACATTCTTCCTCTCAGAGCTTGGTCACTGCTGCATACTTGCCCTGGACTACAGAGTCCTGCATTATCTGGCCTGCCACTCCCCTTTCAGCTAGGTATCAGTTTCTCAAGTACACCAGCCTGTTTTCCTGGTTAAGGAAACTGTTTGGATTTAATCAATCCAAACAGAATCTCACCTCTGATTCAACCTGACAAACTCCCACACATGCAGTAAGTCACAGCATAAAATAGAACTTTCTTAGAAAACTCTGTGCTTCTTCAGATCTAAATTTTGAACTTTCCCTTAATGTTAGTATCTCTTATTACTTACTCCTTAGAGCTTACAATAATTGGCAAATGATTTGCAATTGCATTTTGGAATTTAGTTCCTACTGCCAAAATATTAATACTCTATTTTATGAGGACATTTTCCCTAAGAGCTTGAATAAATAAAAATACTCATAATACTTAGGCAAGTTTCCTATTGGAATAAAGTTGAAGTAGGGAGAGTGTGTCCCTAGTGTATATAAATCTGCAACTATGGAAGCTCATTCTTGGCTCTAGTGCCATTTCCACTCTGGGAGGGCTTTTCTTCCCTAGATTACACCTAAGGCCGATGTTAGCTTTCCTTCGGGAGTCTTATCACATTTAACTTCTTTCCAAAGGTACTTATCTTTGGACACACTATTTGGTGTAGTATCGACATTACAACTTAATGGCACTTAAAATTATATGGAAATGTTTTAAGTTACAATCAGAATAAGTAATAAAGTAACAGGAGAATCACTGAATCACTCTTAGAAGTTCAAACTTGTAATTGTGGCTCACATAATAACCACATAGGATGATAATTTCTAATTACTGTGAAGGTAATATAATATTTTATTCAGTAATATTTCATATTACTATATTTATAATTTATACCAAATAAGACTACATAATATCTCCTATGCTATACTGTTCATCACATTAATTTCAGTAGATAGTCAATGTAAAAAGTGCCTTTTTCTTTCTTTTTTTAAAGTACCTTTCAATGGGGACTACTCTACATGTAAGATTTTTTTTTTCTGTACTGGCAATTGAACCAAGGGCCTTTACAATTGAGCTACATTCCCACCCATTCTCATTTTCTAATTTTTTGACAGGTCTTTTCTAAGTTCCTAAGATGTCCAATTTAGGCTTGAACTTGTGATCCTCTTGACTCAGCCTCTTATAGTGCTGGGCTTACAGGCACTATGCCATCACTCCTGGCACAGGAACAAATTTCATTTTGTAATGGTTTTTGTCTTAGTTTGGATGCCTGTTAGTCTACTGTCTCATGTCTGTGGAGCTATCTTCCTAGTCCTTTTCTGTACTTTTCCAGCTTAAAATATCTGGAACCTAAAAGGCTTATGGATCACTATATATTTTGCTTGCAGATATTTATGAACTCCTGAACTTGTCCACTTACACACTTGTGGAACTCAGTCTCTCCACTGTAATGTCACACATGAATTAAGCTTTTTCTTCCAAATGGTACTTTTCCACTTATATCAACTTGTGAGGGCACTTTGCCTGATTTCCTCTTTTGTCTTCATGATTAGGTATTACTCAGTGCCTTACATTGGGTCATTTGATTCACCATCCTATATGTACACTTAATCTTTTCTATGAACTTCATTTATTTTATAGTTGATTAATCAATTGTGCTCTCTACATATGTTGTTTAACTGAATGAATTACTTTTAGACTGGAATTGAAGGAGAGGTGCTATAATAAAGTAATTCTTAACTGGGGGTATTTCTGTTCTTCAGAGCATAGACATTATGAAATGTCTAGAGGCATTTTTGGTCAGCACTACCAGAGGGATGCTGCTATCATTTAGCTGAATGAGACTAGAAATGTCACTCATTATCTTCTAGTGCAGAGTATAGACACTTGGGAAAGAATCAGCCAATCCAGTGCACATCAATGATGGTGACAAACGTGAAGTACATGAAAAGATGGTGGGCTGGACTTAGGAGATGTAGACCCAAATTTTCATACTGTCATTCACTCATACTTTGGAAAAAAATACCCTCTGCATGCTCATTTCCTCAACTCTAAAACAATGACCAAAAAATCTTATGAGTTCATATGAAAATGAAGTGAGCTTCCTACATATGAAAATATCTAGCTCAACATCTAGCCAAGACCATACATTCATACTTGTATAATTTTTAAAAGAATGATTTATATCTAATTAACTTTGCACAGTATCTTATACACCACCCATACATTTTGTAAGTAACTTGCTGAAAAACAATTGCCTGTTCCTACAGGTTTTTCATGAATTGGGTGAAATAAGCCAGTTTCTCAACCTTTATTCATTTACTGATAACATTCTCCAATCATTTGTTAAAAAAGCGGTAAATTTAGCTTGTTTTACTGAATTAAAATAAATAAAACCAAGGCAATATGAAAGGTGAAAATGTGCACAATGTTTCTGAGAGGACAGTGGCTGCTTTCGCTTCCTGGTTTACTGCATCAATTAATCTGCCAAAGCCTTTCAAGCAAATAATACTTGACCTTCTCACTTAATATTGAGGAAATTAGCTTATGTCTAATTCTGAGTGACACCCAAATAGAAGAAAATATATTCAGAATGGTTAAGAGGGTGGATGAGGAGATTTAATCAGTAAATCAGTTTAGTGTGCCCACTGATTTGCTGCTTCTTTTGCTGCAGTTGATTTGCTTTAGAGAAATAATATATTAAAATTACTACAAATAACGTCTTTTTTATGAAGAATAATAACTTCATTGTAATAAGAATATTAAATAATTCTGAACTTTATATTTTAATAATTTAAGGTGGATATACTAGCGAACTTTTTACTGAATGACGTAAAGATACTACATTGCATGATATAAATAAGTAGTTATTAAGCATTTGTTTAGTTTCTCAACTAGAAAAGAAAGGTATCAATCTACACATCAATTTTGGAATAATTTCAAAATATCTAATGAGTAAATGTGCTATTGCACTGGGAAGTGATGTCAAGTGACTTGCTTATCATCCAAGAGAGGATCACTTGTTTCATGAATCTGATGACCTGGGAAGCGGAGTAATAGGACTGTGCTCATAAAGCCACTTACATTCACCACTACTTAGATTATAAGGAATAAATCATATTAAAGTTATATAGCACATAAGTATATTTTATGGCCATGTTAATACTATAGAACAGGAACCACAACCAGAGATAAAATAAAAATAATACTTCCTAATATAATTGAAGGGAGACTTTTGAGAAGATGGAGGGAAAAGGAGATCTAATGAAGATACATGAAAATTTCAGAACTGAAAATTTTAATAACTAAAGTGAACAGCCTGGTGGATGGGTTCAACAACAAAACTCAGAGGACAGAGAAAAGAATCACCAAACTAAAAGATTAAACAATAAAATGATTTAATATGAACAGACATACAGATTAAAAAAACAGAGCTTGAACTTCATATGGAATACACTGAAAGAACTAACATAGACATCATCAGAGTCATAGAAAGAGAGATAAAAGAGTACTTAATGGAAATAATAACTGAAAATTTCCCAAATGTGGGAAGGAACATAAACCTACAAGGAGCTGATAACTCCACATGAAGAAAATCCTTGTAAGTGTATGCAAAGATACATATCACTAGAGTTGTACAAACTGAAAGCAAAGACAAGATCTTGAGAGTAGCTTGTGCATAGCTCCTTACACACACTATGGAAAAGCAATTTAAACACAGAAGATTTCTATTCAAAAATTAGCAGTACCAGAAAAAAGTGGTATATTACTTTTTCCAAAAGCTGAAAGAAAAGAACTCTTGCCCATATGTATTCTTGACTTAGAGAAATATGCTTTAAGAATGGGGATATAATTCAAGATATTCTCAGATGAAGTAAAATTAGGAGAAATTGTCTTGTGCAGATCTACTAAGAAAGAATAGCTAAAGGAACTTGATTAAATATAAGGCAAATGATAAAAAGCAAAATTTGGACTGTCAGGAAGGAATACAGAACACTACAAGTAAAATACAGAGACAAGGGGGCTGGCCAAATAGCTCAGCGGATTAAAGCACCTGCAAGCAGGTATGGGGGCAAGGGTTTTAATCCTCGGGCCTGCCAAGCTGGCCCCACCCCCAGGTGCACCGAGATGGTGATAGAGAGCCTGTAATCCCAGTGCTTGGGAGGCTGAAAACAGAATCACTACAAGTCCAACCTTTGTAGTGAGACCCTGTAAACTCTGTACTAAATACACTAAAAAAAGTTCATCAAACACCAGCATCTAGACCAACATAGATATTCCATACAACCACAACTGAACACATATACTTAAATACCCAGAGAACATATACCAAGATATAGCATAGTTTAGGCCATAGAACATACCCCAATAAATTCAAAAGGTTTGAAATCATACTTCCTGTGTTCTCTGATCACAATAAAAATCAAACCAGAGATCAATAACAGAAATTACTATTGCTAAGGATATTATATTAAGAGGAAAAATACTTAGAAACTACAAAACACTTAGAAACTAAACAACACATTTTAATAATCCATGAATAAAAAGACATTATCACAATAAAATAAAAAATATACAGAAGCAAATGACAATAAAATAAAACATGAATTTTGTAGGATGTGACTGAGGTGAAAGTTTATAGCACTAAAATGCATAATGAAGGTACAATGAAAATGTAGCAAATCAACAGTGTAAGCTTCCACTTCAACAACCTTAAAATAAAACAGCAAGTGCTGTAGGAGAAAAATAATAAAATAAGAGTGGAATGAAAAACATAGAAGCAGAGAAAAGACATACGTTAACAATTTCGGGAATAAACAGGAAATAATATAATCTTTGATCTTTCAGACA
>NDGN011545862.1:0-15275 GCA_002564285.1 Tympanoctomys barrerae | reverse complement strand
CTTTTTGGCACGACCGTTGTTCCTTCTTTTTTTCGTCATCTTGGAAAGTAGGACCCGAAAGAGTGACTCTGCATTATTTTTCTTTAAACTACAGAAACACTTATTGTAGTTCTAGTTACATTTCATCTCACTGATACCATAAACAAACAGATCTCACCATGTAACTGCCTACCCAAGAAGATAAGCTTGAGGTCTTCTGCTTAACCTTGAACTACTCTATTTCCATTTCCCTCACTCTTTTATTTTTTGTCATGTATAGTCCATCTGGACAAGGTAAAAGTCTACACTGTTCCTAGAAATGTTAATATTAAGAAGCAGTAACAGGTAAGGAGGAGACACTGGAGGTAAACTGTGCCCGATTATTCATTCCAAGTACAAAAACGATTACTGTACCTGGGCACAAAGTAGGTACCTAACATTCCCTAAGCAGGACTTGAGCCTGAGGAATGCAGAGAGAAAGCAAGCTTGATGATTCCACACCAAAAACTCCTTAAGCAGTACATGGAAAAGAGTCTATAATCAAGGAAGGTTAAACACAGGAGTGACTTACGGGTAGCTGACTGAGTGAACATTCATTCACTGAGGCCTATTAATCATTGGAATTAGTTCTGAGGTAGAGCTTAAAAGCTGTAGTTCAAACAGTTCTAATATAGGAGAAACATTTCTGTTCTGAAACTACAGAATTAAAACAAGATAAATTTGGTATTAAGAAAGTGACAGTCATCTTTGTGTGGCTACAACCTAAACTTGTAGGAATCCGAGATTCTATGTGTATAACAAGTCTAGTTAGTTTCTATCACACAAGTTTCATCACCATTGCCTCGGTTGAGTTAGACTGCTTATAACTTTTATGTTTGATTATTTCTTTTACTACATTAAGCCAGCTTCTTTTTTGTCTCTATACCCTCAGAAGAGGTAAGAGGCCTCTAGCCCAGAGTCTTTTATTACTTCCTTTTCTCAGCATCTCTCCTATCACTTTATTCTGTGTACCACAGTCACACTAGTTACCATACTGGATTATCTTATCATGCCTTACAACAAGGCTGGTTTAATTTTTCTGCACTGTAAACATGACCACCGTGAAGAGTATGCTTACTATTTGTTACTAGTAACATAGTTACTGTATGCTATTATAATGCCCAGCTTGAAGAGGCTGAGTACAGTAAGTGTTGCTAGGCAAAATTTGCCTGAAACTGGTTACTTTACAGTAGTGGCTCTACACAAGAAACAAGAAATGTTAGGTTTACCTCTAGGAGAAAATCTTAAAAGTGAAGCAGAGGTGTGATGATGGGGAAGTGGGTTGAAGTGTATAAAAAATAAATGACCAAGAAGCCCCACAGGAGCTTTATCATTTGTCAGTGTTCAGACAGCAGGGGCGGTTATTATTAGTGAGCAGGAAGACAGACCTGGCTATACTGGCTGGGAAACCCAAGGAAGTTATTCTATGATGATGAGCCTCAACAACAAAATCAGAGAGAGACCAGGTATGCAGGAAAGAAAACATCTTTCCCTAAAGGTTTGTTCTGGGGGGGTCAAGTATTGTCAAATCATTTCAAGCACAGCTTGGCCTATGTTAACCCTTCAATAAACAGTAGAGGTTGAGCATCCCTAGTCCAAAAATTCAAAATGCTTTCAAAATGAGAAACACTCTAAGCATAACCATGATTCCATAAGTAGAAAACTCCACAGCTGACCTGTAAAATGCATGTACATGAAAAATATTCTATGTAACAATACCTTCAGGTTATGTATGTAAGGAATATATAAGCCGTAAGTTAATGCTATGTTTAGACTTGGGCCCCATCTCCAAGATATCTCATTATGTTTATGTAACTATTTCAATTTTTTTTCCACAAAAATCCAAAATCAGAAACACTTCTGGCCCCAAGCTTTTCAGATAAGAACTGTTTAACCTGAACCATTATAATGATACTGCTGATGATATGGATAATGATACTGTGTTTCTTGCCCAAAGGCCAGAAACAACAAAGATCCTTACAATTTCAACTAAAGTCAAGTATTAGGATGACACACAAAGCCAGGCATTGTACATAGGACTGAGCTTGTGGATAAAATTGACTCCACTCCTCCTCCAGGTCATCTAAAATAATGGATAATGATATCACTTAAATGATATGATACAGTTTATTTCAAGTTTGATCAAAAAAGTAATTATACTGATATTGAATTTCTCATAAATAAGATATACACTGACACATGGCACAATGGAAATAGGACCCTCACAGATTAACAAATACCTGCCAGAACCATCTACAAACTACCCGATGATTGTGACCTGCTGAAAACACTTCCACTTACTGAGTAAACATTCACCAACACCTACTAAGAGCCAAGCCCCAAGTTAAAGGTGCAGATACAGTGAGAACAGACATGGTCCCCAGTCTCAGCTTATATGAACACTGCAAATCCTGGGTGCACAGTGATGTGTTATGTTGTCTCCGAGGTCTAGTTCTAAATTTTGTCTAAAAGCAAGTTAAATGACAGGCCACATGACTACTAGCCTTGATGAGCTACTAGCCTTGATGAGCTAAATGAGACCAACAACCCTTGCTAATGCTGACAAACCTCATTGTATCCTTAGAAAATAAACTAGCTGAAGGTTCACAGAAGACTTGAGGCCTTTAGGGAATAGAAGACCTGATACACTTGTTGCTTGCCCTACCAACTCTAGTTCTTGGCGACACAGTGGGAGTATTTTAGAGAAACACAGGCCTGAGGCTTTGGAAAATAGTATCTATCTGTTAGGTTCCTGGCCCTGATTTTTGAATCCTGATATGAAAAGGTCTGGTGAAATCTCATTACTCATTACTCCATATTCTGAAGAGACTAGAAAAATGCAAGTCTGAATCAGAAATGTGTATATTAATGCAAAAATGAAATACTCACTATGAGTTATAATTTTCTCAAAGACTCTTTAAAGATTTTGAAGAGAATCAGAGGGGAAGATAGAGCCCACACTACTGGAGCTTTATAATCCTTAGCCAGCTCTCCTTTTCACTGTCTATACAACTGTAACGTGGTACAAAAGGAGGCAACAGCAGAATACCTGCAAGTCCTTAGAAGCCTTCAGATTACGAATTCCATCAGTGGAATTCCAGCATTTCTACCTTTTATAACATATGGTGTAAAAAAAGGACATAAAAATGGGTATACTGGCATCATATAACTGATAATTGATTTCACAAAGAAGAACATCCATGGGTTGAGTATAAGGCTGAAACATAGTATACAGTATCCTCATCTTGGAAGCTCAGAAAGTACAGAAATTTTTAGAAGGCCTATAATAAAGAACTCTGCTCAGCTGATTTAAGCCTAACATTCCTCAAAATTATTTAGCCATGATGCAACTAGAGACCATACTAGTAAGTGAAATAAATCAGACACACGTGTGCAAACATATTGTCTCACTATTGTAATAACCTGAACGAGCAAATAAAATCTGAGAAGTAAAACAGATACTGTGACAGGCAAAGAATTTGATCAATGGGAAGGAAAACCTGGGATGAGGAAAAAGACAAAAGAAAGAAGAGAAAAAGATATGTTTATGTATATATGCAAGATAACTTTGATAATTTATTGCTGATTTCTACTGGTCTACTGAAAGGAGCAGTTAATACTTCAATTTTTTTCTTTCTCTTTTCTTCTTTTTAATGTCTTATAACTTTCTTTAACCAAATTTGCATAGTTATATCTGGTAACCTGAACAACTAATGTGAAGATAACATTATGGAATACAACAACTATTGCCCAATTACTATATTTTGTTTAGTGAAATTCTGTACCACTTCTAATCATTTTTTCTTTCTTTCTTTGTATCATTTTTTACTATCTTTTTTAAAAAAATTATTTGGCCTTGGAATCTACGTCACTCCCTGATAAAGACACAATTGAAAAATTTCATACAGAGCCTATTATGTGCCAGGCATAATCACAATGATCAAAGAGAAAATAGTTCAGGGTCTTCATGGAACCTATACATGTAATGTTTTTTGTATTACTGATCAACTAACTGATTGGGCAGTATTAGTCACTGAACCAGAACCTCATGTATAAGACAAGTGCTTTAACACTGAGCTATAATCGCACTCCTTTAAAATTTATTTTTAAAGCGCTGTTTAAGGCATTGGTTCTTCATCTAAGAATTTAAACTAGTGGGTCATTCCAATCCAATAATTTCCCCTCTAAATCCTGTCATCTTTAAATGTTTAAAGGACAAAGGCATCAGATACTCTTCACAAAACACTTCAGCTTTGAGCAACAGCCTGGCATAACCTTCACAGTACTACCTATCAATGAATGCCCACGGGCAACTGCATCATTTCTATTGCTCACCATGTCTATGTACTGTGTCTGGCTCACTAATGTATTTCTGAATGGTAAATATTTTTTCTAGTTCCCCCAAATTCTGATAAGAATGACCAAAGTAAAAATCCTATCTTAGTCTCAGGGGCCAAATTAGATTTGTATTACCTTCATCAAGTAAGGACTTACTGTATAAATGTGCTATATATGCCAGTTCAGATATGGGCAAGTCTTACTGGGTGTTGTTATAAGTTAAAATTATTTTCCTGTGCTTTAATGACTGCACATATCTTTCTAACTGAGGCTAATGAGTCAGAGTGTAATCCCTTACAGAGACACAGCTGTCTCATGGTCTGACTATAAAACTGAGACTGAAGACAAACCCGGCAATTTCCTTTAAAAATTTAATACTCATGTATTTCAGTTCTTCAGTCAGCAAAACAGGAAAATAAGTATTGGCTGGTCTGCCTCAATAGAGTACATTTGAAATTTATAAATAAGCAAGATACCAAGAAGCAAAACAATTACTAATTTTAAAATTGAATATGGAAAAAATTCAAAAGATTCAGCCCACTTTCTGTCTCACACAAAAGACACACATTGACTTCCAGACTCTAATATTGTCATCAATAGCAAAAATAATTCCAAAGGAAGGAAGGGAGGTATTGTGTTTCAAGTAATTCTGCTTGCTGAGCCTCCCCAAGAAGTAGAGAATCCTCAAAATGAATTAATTTTTCCTGAATTTCACAATGCCTTATTTCTTGTGGCATAACATTAAAAAAAATATGATAAATGGAATCAGATTACTTTTTGGTACAGACTTTCAAAAGGTAAGAGAAGCATGGAGAGTTGAGAAAGCAAGTAACCCACATTGTTGGCTTCTTCGTACTTAAGATCATTATAAGCACTCACAAAGAGGCAATACTGGGCTTTAAAGCTGAACTCTATAGTATCTCTTTTTCAGAGCCCTGGGGCTATCACTGCAAAGCACAGTGGTCCATTCTAATCCCTGAATAGAGAAGAGGAAGAGATCATTAAATTATAATTTCCATGCACAATTGGTACAAGTATTTCTTACCAACAGGATTTATATGAAAGCAAGAGCCCAGAATAAAGCTGCTCAGCAGAGAGGATGGCAGTTTAGTGTCTTGTAAATTTGATTTCACTGAAAGCCCTGACACATCATAATAGTGAAATCCTATTTACTGTAGCAAGAAGGATGGATAATGCTATTTAATACCTGGTGTACTGTGTGCCATCAGCTCTCAGCTTTGTACACTATGTTCTCATCTTACCTTAAGGTTAATACTTCTTGACAGCCAACATGGTAAATAGAGCCCCAAATTAAGTGCTGATCCCATGATTTGCAAATCTTTCCTTTAACAGGATGCATTCTCAAAACACCCCAGAAAAAAAGTCTAAGTCTTATGTGCCTAAAGCCAGATTAAAATGCAATTCAAGGTTACTCAAACCACATTTCCTATTTGAAATTTCAGAGAGGTTAACAGAAAAGCCAATGCACTTGGAGGATTTGTTGAATAATGAATTAAGGATAAGACCCCCATATCCACTAAACTGTATTGATTTTTCTTTTTCTTTTTTCTTCCTTTTTTTTTTTTGCAGAGCATGAACTGGGTTAGGGAGGTATAAAAGTTGCTTGCTACCTTTAAAAATATCTAATAAACCTGCTTTTGGGAAACAGGGCAGTGTGTAAAATGGTTCACTCTTGCAAGTAAATTATATATAACTGTATCTGTTATATTAACAAAAATGACAGTAACCCTTATTAATTTTTCCATCTAACAATATCCAAATACATTTATTTGAACTATTATTACTTGTTAACATGAAAAATTCAGATTAACTCAGTGAACATGCTCAAAGCAGCTTCACTGAAAATTCATGCTTGCAATGACATTTCAAGAGGCTGTGGCTTCTGTTGCCTTCAATGTCTAAATCTCCAGACCAGAGAGCTTCACCTTTCTTTCTGCAATTGTCAGTACAGAAATCACTGATATTCTGCCCTAACTTTAACATGAATGAGGGAACCTGTACAGATTTTCCCAAGAGTCAAAGGAAAAAAGTATCTCTAGGTTGGCAAGTGCTACCCTGCATAAACTACACAAGTATACGTACTAGAAAGTTTTGTTTCTAACTACTATTTCCTGTCTCACAGTGCAATACCAAAGTGAGTTACCACCATGACCTAAAATCAGTGACAAATCTTTAGTGTTTACAAAGCAGTTGGGGGCAGCAGTGGGGAAGGGGAGTCAAAGATTTTTTTAAATCCTCTACTCCAATATTATTAAAATATATTCATACAGAAACACTCCCAAAATGATTATTTATGCTTCAATATCTTGGATGTCAATAGCCCAACTGTGATTCTATCCTGTCAAACCAACTTCACTTGTCCAAAAAAAAAAAATTTTTTTTTGGGGGGGTGCAGAACTGGGGATTGAACTCAGGCCCTTGTGCTTGCCAGGAAAGCGCTTATTCCACTGAGCCATCTCACCAAAATATGTGTACAGTGACAGACTTCATCTTGTAGTAAAAACATCTAATTTCTTACTGTAAGGAATATACTAGGGCTGGCGAGATACCTCAGTAGACTAAGCACTTGCTTAGGCAAGCACAGGGACAGGGGTTTGATTCCTGGCATCACATGCCAGGCCAGCCCTGCCCTCAGGTGTGCTGAGCTAGTCACTGAGACTAGGCGTGGTGGTGCATGCCTGTAATCCCAGCACTGGGGAGGCTGAAAACAGGGGGGTCACTAGGATTCTGAGCTGCAGAGTGAGACGCTGTGCCAAATACATAAAATTAAAAAAAAAAAAAAGGTTGGATATTGGATAGACAATAACCTACTCTGTTGTCACTTTTTAAAAATTGTCACTGAGGGTATTACCACTCCCAATTCTTTCCTCAGAGAAACACAGACACTTAACTGACAAAGAAGTCAAGCAATTTAAGTCATTAATACAGATCAGCATAACACTTGGTGATGTAACAGAGAATGTCACCCACCATAAGTGAGACTTGTAAAAATTGCTCATTTGACATAAGCATGACCTTAGAATTTAATTAGCAGCTCTCTCCAAAGGTGACAATACAGTGGTATACTTTTCTTCTTAATAACAGCTTATATTTTGCTATTCTCTTTGCATTAATGTTTTGCCCAGGTTGTACAACTGATTCTTTCTCTGAATTCTACGGTTTATTAAAAGGTATATGCATAGAGCTGCTAAATTCCAGGAACCGATAAACTGAACATAACATGTCATATGATCAGGTTGATCTGAACATTTTAACTACCTCATGAAGCTCTCCACTCTCCCTCAGCTCCTCCCGCCAACAGGGCTTTTATGTCTCCCTTCACGCTGTGCCCAACCCCACCATCTCTAGGTAGGCCAAGAGCAAAGTGGATTCAGTAGAGCAAATTAATTCAAGTTTATAATTGAAAAGTTACACATGCAAGACACACCAATCCTCAAAGAGGTCAAATCTTCAACATGTCCTGGGGAGACACACACCTTTTTGGAACGTCCCTGGCAGAAAGAAGATTGGATCCTCTTGGACCCCAGCTGAGGTCCCTTAGTTTTCTTTCCCCAGGACCAGCAGACTACTAGAAAATATCCACTTTTCTAATGAGTATGCAAACACTACAGACGCTAATGAAGCAACATTCAACTCAATTTAGCAAAAGTAAAAGAAAGTCTAACGACTTTCTGGAAGATAGAATAAGATGACTATCCTATAATAATAACATAAACGTTTTAGCAAATGAATGAGCACCTCAAAAAATTTTCAAAGTGCTCAAATAACAATCTTTTATTTCAAACTGAAAAAAAGCTGAACTAGATATTAAAATAACTTAAAGTACCAAACTGTAGTTGTTAAATAATAAGACCAATACCCATTTGGTCACTTTCCATAGTAAGTATCAAATTTGGGAGAAGAAACTATATTTTTTAATCCTTAATACTTTCAGTTTATTAGGCAATAATAATCAAGTTACAATGTTTAGTTGTAGCATTTTATGAAACTGTAGTAGAAACCAGTGGCTGTAACTTAGTGTAACACTACAATTAATATAACTTAATTAAGTATAGAACTAAGAATTGATTTTTTTGTTTTTAATGTAGTTGGGTAAGGGGTCTCACTATGCAACTCAGATCCATCATCATCCTCCTGTTTTCAGTCTCCTCAGTGCTGGGATTACAGGCGTGTACCATCATGCCAGCCTCAGTGGTCCACTCAATATCCGCACGAGCCGGGCTGGTGCTAAACGTGGTGCTGGGGATCAAAGTCTGGTGTCTGCACTTGGCTAAGCAGGTGCTTAGTCCATGAGCTGTCTCGCCAACCTAGAACTGATACATACTAAAGACAATGATAGCTAACAGTTTAGAAGATAAAGTTGTCTCAAATCCCAATCTATTATGTTTTGGATAATATTTTGGGGGAAGTTACTTTAAATCTTAGGATCTTTACTTAAACAATAGGATGGGACAGCTCACATGGTTGTTTATAAGAATAAAATGTAATAACCCATGCAGTGTCTAACACAATGTAAATGTTCATTACATGTCATCATTAGCTACAAAAACCGTAAGTTTATAAATAATATCAAAATACTTGAAGTTAAACAACCTTCACATAGGATAATCTTGAATTATTAATTTAGCTGAATAAAAATATTGTGCATATTTTAAAACTACACACCGTATAGACATAACTTGATGATATAAACTTAGTAAATCTTAGGTTCATTCATTCACTGTATTTCCTGTGGAAACTGCAAAAAAATGAGAATGAGCTCTGCCTTCAAGAAGTGTAAAAGATAGTACACACATAGCTAACCATGGTCATTATAAATATATGCCATCATAAAGAGACTTATACAGTACTATAGACTTATTTGTTAAGTATACTTTAATAAAGGTGAAAGGAAAAAAACAGAATTCCCTGAGGAACTTAAAGAAGGTTCCTTGAAAACAGTTCAGTTTTCTCTTTGAAGGCTGCTCTGGGCTTCCTCACACCAAATCGCCAGCCAGGAATTGATGTTCTTCAGATCTCTTGCACTAATAAGCAAGAATTAAAACTCTCCAAGTTGTTTCATGCTAGACACCTAAATGTGACACCTCGAATGCTTTTAAAGATTAAGTTTATTTTCACATACAGGGCAGTACTGTTTGAGAAGTCAGCAACATTTGTCTGACTAGGAAATAAGCATCTGCAAACTTTTCAAATGGCTCTGACCTTCCTTCTCAGTAAAGAGTTACTGCTTTTGAATACCAATTCTAAGAGGAATAAAAATGGTATCTAGTGAAATTATGGTTATTATACCTTACAAATTAGTCAAAGGGGAAAATTATCTCAGCCAACATAATAACAGGAAAGAGAAAGCTGTACTGATACATGAGAATTGCCTGATGGTTTATTGAAATAGATCCAAAAAGAAAACCAAGATGTATTACAACAGAATTGAGGGTGCTTTATATGCCTTGTAAAATTTCATTCATACTGGCAAAAGAAATTTGCATCAAACCAATGAAAATGAATGGTTTAATATGATTAATTCATCAAAAAGTAATAATGTATATGAGTAATGTGTTAATCTAATGATGGACAGTAAAGCTATCTCAGGAATCATCCTTAGAATGATTTGATGAAAAACTTGGTATCCCCCTTCTTCATCAATAATGTTACTGGTATTGATTTCAAGCCTTTATCATTTCATCTGGTTAAAAGAAGATATAAGTCTATATCTACTTTCAGCATAAATCACAGCAACTTGGATTTCATAGCAACTGGATAATTCAAGTTAATGTTATCACTGTTTTCTTACACCATAAAATTGGATCCATTATTCTAACACAATGTCCAAAAAGCCTCATAGAAATGGTGACGTACTGTACCTTTACCATCATAAAAACAAGACAAAAATTCCTTTATAATCTTCTGTTTACTCCAAAAAATGCAGTTAGAAAATTAATTACCTAAAATATTTCTAAAAGAAAGCAACAGGAAAAAATTCAACTTAGGTACTGTAGGAATGCTAATAAGAAATAAATGCAATGCTTTGTAGAAATAGGCAGAAGACATGGGGAAACTCAGTAACATTAAAGTAATTCTGTGATTATGAAGATATTTTACACAAAAAAAATTAAGTACATATTTGGTGGTGACAACAACTCATTTGTCAAATCCTCAGCCATTTTTAAGAAGCTTTTAGAAACATCGTTTTATGGACCCAACCCATAACCCACAATACTAAATAAGAAACAGTATTTATTCTCATTTTACAGATGAAGAACCACAGAGCACAAGAAATTAAGGGACAAAACCATGCTCTTTACCTCTTAGTTTAATGCTTTTGTACCACATAACTAAATATAGGGTTGTTAACTAATGGTAATATAACAGTCCAATTCAGGATTATAAAGTCACTGGAAACTTTTCAGTTGGTTACTACCTTGAAGCCTAATCTTCCAAAATGAAAAGAAAAATCTTTCCTGTATAAAAATACATTAATCACAATGACTGGATCTCATTATATTGTATTTACTGAATCTTCTGCTACTTTTCTATTTTCTGCCAAAATCAGTTCTTTACTAGCCACGGGAATAATCTTCCATAAACACATCCTCTTAGTAACTTATACAAATTACTGAATTATTGCAGTCAAACTGGTAGATCCACGAAAAATGGAAGAGTAATTTTCAACTCTTTTTCTTGTACTCTACAGTAATCACTGGTGAATTTGTAAGGTACCTAACAGTAAAATTTGATGGCAAAAAAAAAAAAAAAAAAATTGTCACTAGATCAGACAAAGCTGGTGCTAGGTAAATCGTGTCAGCAATGTTCACTTATTTATTTACCCACTTAAAAGGACTCTGAGGGCCAGCCAGATAGCTCAGTGGATTAAAGCACCTGCTTAGGTAGAGCACAAGAACCAGGGTTCAGTGCCCAGCACCACAAGCCATGCTGCTCCCCGGCCCCCCACTCCGGACACTGAGACAGCAACTGAGACTGGGCGTGGTGGCGTGTGCCTGTAATCCCAACTCTTGGGAGGCTGGAAACAGGAGGATCACTACAAGTCCAATTTGTGTAGTAAGACCCTGTAGACCCTGTACTAAATACATTAAAAAATAATAATTTCTGGGGTATCGAAATAAACTTACAGACACTACACAATGAGTCGTTATCATGGGCTATGGCTCATTTTATTTATTTTTCATTTATGTATTTGGTACAAGGTCTCACTGCACAGCTCAGACTCGTGGTGATCCTCCTGTTTTCAGCCTCTTCACTGCTGGGATTATAAGCTTGCACCACCACACCCAGACTCAACACCAGTTAGCACCCCCCCCAGGAGGAGCAGGGTTGGTATGGTATGCAGGATTGGGGATCAAACCCTGGTCCCTAAGCTTGGCAAAGCAGGTGCTTAGTCTGCTGAGCTATCTCACTGGCCCATTTATTTATTATTTTAAAGAGAATAAAAAACAATAAAAATGATACAGAATTTCAAAACAAGATAATAGGAAATTAACAATGATTGCTATATTATTATCTTCAAAGTACTTGCTCAGATTACCTACTACGGGCATGTAAGATTGATCAAACAATATAAACACTAACTTCAATAAACTAACAAAAATTAGTAGTATAATTATTTTAGCTACTGTGTGTGTATGTGTGTCCCTTTTCCTTCTTTTTTTGGGGGGGGTATTTTAGGTAAGGGTCTACAAGGTGTTCAGGGTCTCAGTACTAGATCGGACTAATAGTGATTCTCCTGTTTACAGCCTCCCAAGAGCTGGGATTACAGGCGTGCGCCACTATGCCCAGTCTCAACTGCATCTCAGCATGCCCTGGGGGCAGAGCTGGCATAGCAGTCCTGGGGATTGAACCCCCGGCCTGTGTGTGCTTGCAGGCACTTTAAATCCACTGAGCTATTTGGCTGGCCCTTCCGTTTTCCTTCTTTTGTCCTTTTCCCCATCCCACTTGTTCTTTCCTTTTGAACAGTTTCTTTCTCTTTCATAATGTCTATTGTACTTCTGGCTTTTATTTACTCTTTCAGTTTCTTACACAAAGGAGATAATACGATGTTTATACATGTGAGCCTGACATTTTTTTCAGATAAAATATTAATAGATTTAAAACTTATTTCTCACCTTGAGTATGCAAAATACATACTCCACAAAAATGTTTCTTTCCTTCATAGTTTACAAATATATAAATAGAAGTTTGCTTTATATTACATATTTATTAAGGCAAGGAATTACATAAAAAATCTCATCTCTCTTGTTTAAGGTGTATTTGGGAATGTTTACTTATGAGTATAGTCTCTAGCTGCACCCTTTTACCTATGAAATCCTCAAGTTCATCTTTCTTTATAGTTAATTAATATTCCATTGTATAAAAACATCATTTTTATCCATTCCTCAGTTGAGCATTGGCTCATTTTAACAAGCTAGTGACACAAGTACCACTATGTCCTCATCCTACACCTAAGGAAATGAAGCTAAATAAGATGCTCCAAATTATAGTCCAGGTACATGTCACTTTAGGAATTTTAATGTGAGCCCTCTAATGTCAGACCCTTTGAAGGGTCTGAAGACTTGAAGACTCTCTATTCCTTGTGGGTCAAATCAACAGCAATACCTATTTTTTACATAACCCCATGAAGAAACGAAAAACATTTTTTAAAAGACATATTTTTTTTAAATTGTGATGTGAAAATTATGTGAAATTCAAGCTGTAGTATGTATACAGTCCAAGTCATTCACATATTGACTATATTTCATATTATAAAGGAAGAGTTCAAAAGCTGCAAAAGAAAATATATATGGCCATTCTAACTTAAGGCTACTCAACATCTCCATCTGAATATCTAAAGGAAGACCTCAAACTTATATCCAAAATCAAACTCCTGATTTCCTCCACCATCTACATTCTAATCTGTATCTCAATAATCTTCCTCAATAAAAAAATCTATATTCTTTTACTTATAAAATCTATATACCTAAAGTATCTTTGAATCTTTCTTTTTACTCATTTTCAGCATCATCAAACAAATCTACTTGCCTCTATCTCTGAAGTATTCTCCCACATCACTATCTTCATTGCTAGCACCCTGCCCAACCCATCACCAATCTGTTTGTGAACTAACCTTCCACCAATTCCCCCTTGCTTCAACTAATGTCTAATGTAGCTGTAAGACTGCTCCTTCTCTTACAGACCTTCCTAGCATACCCTGTCTCAGGGTTTTAGCACTGACGTGCCTCCCTTCTTTTTCAACTCAGCTTCATACCTACACTCTGCCCCTGGGATTATCTTTTCCTTGTTAATTTAAGGTTCCTCATATTACTAACCCTTCAGTCCCAATATGCATAGCTGGTATTTAACTGAATGTAAGTTTCAGAAGAACAGATAATTAACTCACTTTTTTACTAGGATATCTCTAGCACAAGGCCACAGTCTAGCATACATTAGGTGTGTAAGTAGATATCTGCTGAGTAAATGAGAAAATGGTTCCCATATTCAAGACGCATTCAGTCCTCAGACATGGAGATGAATAAACACATTCAACTTTTAAATACTCTATTCTGAAAGACAATCTTCTTCCATTTTGGTCTGAATTCCCTCCATTGTATCTCTAATTTTAATTCCATGCTGTCTAAGCCTACTTCTTTCTCCTTAAGTCTTAAGTCCCAATACTTGGTTCCTAGCACCACTTCTGAAGGAGACATTCACTTCTTAGCCATAAATGCATAAACACAGTTTTCACAACAACAATATATCCTTTAAAACAGTACCATTTCTAAGAATATATTCATATTTAGTAAGTGTTTGGAGGACTTAAGAGTAGCACTCTACTGCTTGACCTGGAGGCAATGTCAATTACAAACACATTGCATGTATGCCTGTGTATATAAACATGTGGGTGAGTTCTCAAATAATAAAATGAATCAATGAACACATTATGCAACGGTAACAAAAATAACGATGCTCCCAGGACACTGACCTATCTGACAGCTTCTTTGTTTTCTGGCCCTTTTCTTAATGAGGAAAAGCAGATACAGTTCTAATTTATTGATTTTTTAAATAAATATATAGGAAAGTGACAGATGTGGTAAAAGAAGAGAATAAATGACAAGAAACAGCCATACCCTCTTCTCCAGTCTAGCCAGCTGCTCTTTGTAGAATGCATCCTGCTTCTTTATCATTCGATCTTTCTCTTCCAGCTGCTTAGCCTAAAAAAGAAATGAGGAACATACTATATCAAGAAAAAGCAGCAACAGCAACAGCAAAGTAAAAGTCAACTATAAATTATATTAGAAGTATACAAAGCTGATGATTTTTGCAATCTATTAGGTCTTTGCCATAGAAAAACATTAATATGATGATGATTGCTGTATTTAAATGTAAAGAATGAGTCTGCATTGTACTTTTTAAAAAAAGTATAACAGCTGTGTCCTACTTTGTCAAAATGTGTTTGGAAACTTGAAAATACAGCACATAACAGACTGTCTGATTTAACTTTTCTTTTGAAAAATAATTTCAAGGATTAATATTTTACATAATAAAACTAGGATTTTATTCTTGGAATAAAATACATGGTTACTAACCATCTTGAAACAAAAAAATGCTTATATGTCTCTTTGTGCACAAGCCTTACTCTGAGAACTCATATTACCTACAGAAACATATATATATATATATATATATATATATAATTATTCCTCATTTATTAAAAAGCGGTTGTGGGAGATGGCTCAAAGCTATTTGGATTATTTGAATAATTAAAAATAACAATGAAAGTAACTTTTAAGACTTTCGGTTATGCTACTTCTAAATCATGAGGATTTTTTGTGTGTATGTATGGTCTCATTCTGTAGCTCTGATTTATAGTGATCAGAGAGAGAGACAGAGAGAGAGAGAGAGAAGGAGGG
>NDGN011545859.1:6007-18428 GCA_002564285.1 Tympanoctomys barrerae | reverse complement strand
CCCCGCCCCCTGGTGGGCTGAGCTGGCCACACACACATACACACACACACACACATAAATAAATAAAAATTTAAAAAAAATTCTCCCTCAGAGGCAATTATGGAAATTATTTAGAAAAAATTTCCATTCTTGAAGGGCCTGAGTTCTCTAGAAAGAGAGCCCCAGCACCTAGAAAATAAAGCAACACAACACACAGCCTGGTAAAGTTCAAGAACACACAGAACTAAAAGAAGATCTAGCCACCAGACATAAGAAAAGTGTGTGTGCATGTTTTTAAAAGATCAGAAAGGGCAGGGGGTGTAGCTCAGTAGCAGAGTGCTTGCCTAGCATGCTCCAGACCCTGAGTTTCATTCTTAGTACAATGAAAAAAAGTTGAGAAAGTTAAGAGAAGGATCAGGGACTAGGGTTCAATCCCTGCTCCTGCGTGCTGCGCTGGCCCCGCCCCTGGGGCACACTGAGCCAGTGACCAAGTCTGGGCGGCGTTGTGCACTCCTGTAATCTGAGCACTGGGGAGGCTGAAAACAGTAGCATCACTATAAGTCTGAGCTGCATAGTGAAACCCTGTACCAAATACATGAAAAAATGGGAAAAAGAAAAAAGAAAGGGATCAGGTATAGAGTTAACATTGTGGGAAAATGTAGGCATACCTCATCGAGGGGAAAATATTTCCAACAGAGAATTCTCTACACAGTAAAAACCACTAAAAAGACAGATTTTGAACATTCAAAGTCTCAAAGTTTCCTTCCATGAACTTCTCTGAGGAAATTTCTAGAACAAGGTAAAGAAAGACAATGGATCTATGAAAATGGGGACCTGACTCAAGAGGAATATGTAGGAAATCCCCAAGATGTTAGGGAAAAACACTTTCTGGGGTTACTGGTCTGTCCCAGCCCAGAATTGCACAGGTCAGGAAACTCTCAGGGAGCTGGCACCTCACAGAAAAAACATTGAAAGGAGAGTGGGATGATGGAAGGAGGGTGGGAGGGGGTGTTGGTGATGAGCACATAGGAAGCTATGGAAGCCCAAGCATGCAATTACCAACAGGGGAAAGCAAATAATAGCACAAGAAAAGAGACACAATCACATGGCTCATGATTAACCCTGTGACTACCCATTCAGATCCTTTTCATAATGTAAGTACTAGATATGAATCTAAAATGTTCATTAAACCAGGCTGGGTGCTACACACCTATAATCCCAGTACTCTGGGAAGCTGAGGCAGGAAGATCAGAAATTCAAGCCCAGTCAAGCAACATAGAAACTTAGGGAGACCCTATTTCCAAATTTTAGAAATGGATAAGTAAATAAAAAAGGCTTAGGATGTAGCTCAGTATGAAAGCCCTGAGTTCCATCCCAGGTGCTAGAGGTGGGAGAGGGGTGGTTCTAGAGGAAGGAAGGAGAAAGGGAGAGGTGGCAATGGGGGAGGGAGGGAGGCTGATGGGTAGGAAGGGAAGGAAGAGAGATTTAATGTATGTAATCCTGTAATGTGAGTATGCTGGTGGGTAGATACGAAAAAATATGCGTGCGGTGGTGTAGCCAGCAAAGGAGATAAACCTTTGTCTTCCGTGGTAAAAATGTAATGAAGGTGGACATTTACAACAGGCATGCAAATGAGACGGAAGGGCAGGTGAGTCGGGGGGTGTTGACAGCTGTGGACCCGGAAGTACGTGGAGCATCGGTGGTGTTCACAGAAAGCCTTGCAGAGCCGCTTGTGCCTGAATCTTCTGCTAGATTTTTAAATTCGTAAGACTCATCATCATTTAGAGAAGTCTCTGACTTTCTTGGCCACGGCTGTGGTTTCAGAAAGACAACACAGAGAAGCCGTCGCATCGTGAGCTGTGAGTCAGGTAGAGCCTGCAGTGGTCAGTGCCTGAGAAACGTATTTAGTGTTCTCGAGCCACAGTTTCCTCCTCTGGAAAATGAGAGCAGCAGTAGGAATACAGCCTTCTTATGCGGCAGTATAAAGAAAAATAACGATGTATGACCAGCACATGACAAGCTCTCAATAGACATGACATAGAGTTACTGTCGAGGACGGGGAAAGGGCTAAGTAAGCAGAAGAGGTCTGATTAGTGGAGACAGATGCAGCGCTCACTGTGGATTTGTCTGCCTGGCTAGCCAAAATCAGCCATTCCTCATAACTTAGCACATAGTACGCTGCTTGGCACACAGGACAGCCTCAACGGCTACGGGCAGAATCAATGAGCGAATGCATTTATGCACACATTGTAACACAAGCCCTCTGAACGTCTTGGGACCAATTCAACCGCAGGAGACTCATGGACTCAGTGCGTCTTTCGTGCCTCGGTATTTGAATCCCAAGTTTCAGCTCGGGACACATCCCTCGGCTAGCACATCAGTCTTTACTAGTAAAACTTCCCCCGGTTGCTCTTCTCCCCTGGCTGCTTGATCCTGGGTCCCCAAAGGCATCACTTATTCCCCCAGAGAGCAAGATCCCTTTTGACCAGGCTCCTCTGGCTTCAATTGTAATGGAGTTGATGCATTGGGCAAAAGAACCAATGGAAGAGGGCATGTGATTCACACCAGCTGACTTTGATGGATCCATGATGATTCTTTGCCTAGCAGCTGCTTAGTAAATGTTCTTCAGAAGTTTTTGGCTACATCAGCTAACCCAGATGGCTTTTACTCAAGATATACTTAAGTGCTTCCTTCATTCTTTTGCTAATTAAGTCATGCATTGAAATATCTCCACTTGATCTTATCCAAAAGACCAAGAAGCAATTATTGAAACGTCTCTACTCATAGAAAATAGTTTAAATGAGGCTAGTTGCCAAGAGGGGTTTTAAGGATTTCTCTCACTTGCTCCTGGAGGATGCTTTTACTCATGCCTGTGGTATTCTGTAGTATGTGCACAGTGACAGTGATAACAGGACTAATAAGAAAGACACAATAAATGTCAATATGGAAAGTAAAGAATTCTTTTAGGTAGGAAAAATCTAACTTTTTGCACAACAAACCAAAGCTAGAAGACATGAAAAGCTGTTTGACCCTCTGTACCATTAACTAGATCCTTCTTTCAAAGATTTGACTAAATTTAAAGAAAAATGAACAAACAAAAACCTATCTTGCCTACTATATTTGTTCATTTGAACTGCCATAACAAAGTGCTACAGAATGAATAGTTTAAACAATAAAAATTCTATTTTCTTACAATTCTGAGAGTTGAAAATGCAACACCCAGTGATTGGCAGAGCTGGTGTCCCCCAAGGTGATTCTCAATGGGGTGTAGATGGTCACCTTCTCTTTGGGTCTTTACATTGTCTTTCCTCTGTGTAAGGACCGCCCAGGTGTCTTTGTATGTGCCAATTTCCTCCTCTTATATGGATATCATCCAGATGAGGCTGAGCTCCATTCTAATGGCCTTTCTGAACCTCAATTTCCTCTTTCAAGACCTGTCTCCAACACAGACACATTCTGATATTCTGGATCTTAAGGTATCATCATATGAATGGGGAGCTTAATTCAGTCCCTAACACCCATTTTCCTCTCTGAATAAGTAACTGTGGCAATCATTATATAGAGAAGAAATTTCACATTTACCTTGTAGAAAGCATGGACAAAAATATGAGCATTTTAGGAAATGTGGAGCCTATGACAAATGGCAAGAAGTGCCATGCCCAGAGTCCAAGCTCCTAACAGAAAGAAATAAGAAAGAGAGGAACCAGATCCTGGAAGATGAGCAATTGCAGCCTGGGCTTTAAGTGCAGGAATGGCAAACTCTAGTGTTTATGGGGCTGCAGGAGATGGTCTGGCTGGTGACACAGGCACAGATTTAGGGCACAAAGAAGACAGCAGCATATGCCCATGAAAGGGAAACTCTGGGTGCTTTATAAAATGGGAAAGAGCTCCACACAGACTAAATGGTACTGACTGCTAATCTTTATCAACTTCCAAAGAAGCCAAACTCTAGACTTGTTTGTGGTACTCTCCCAGTTTTTAATGGTAGCTGTAATTATTTAAAAAAAAAAAAATCATTTACATGATCAAAATTCATTCACTGGCCAAGTTGGATAAGTAAAACTCAGTCATGAGTTTTATTCTTGTTCAGATGTTTCTGAGCTCCAAAGTACCCTGAAGGAGAGAGCCAGAAGCACTCAGCCCATCCTGTTATTACTGAAAGATGAGCCTGATTCTATCCCGGCTCTTGGTGTCCTGTGCAAAGAATTAGGTAAGTGTGAGGAGCTACAGAAAATTATGTCAAAGCTCAGGGTGCTCCAGGATGTGTTAACATGAACCTGCTGTCTAGCACAAGTGCAGAGCAGGATGTGCTAATAACCTTAACATAGACAACCAAGCATGTACTACAAGGACAAGCATACAAGAATGTAAATATGTTATAAGGACATGTATAGGAGTTAAGCAATAAAGATGCAGCCTGCTCCGCCTCTGCTTGCTGCCTGCTACTGCGGTAGTGCTGATGTCTGCCTCTCCGTGCTTTTTGGGGGACCACACAAGCAAAACTACCCTTTCAGCATCGGGCAAAAGAACCAATGGAAGTGGGCATGTGATTCACACCAGCTGACTTCGATGGATCCATGATGATTCAGCATCCCCAATTCAGACAAGACACACAGACAAGGCAGCAGGATGACGCTTTCATTGAAGGTGGAAAAGAGGTACATTCTGCAGGGTGACAGGAATGAGATAAAAAGGCTTACAGCAACCTTAAGAATAAAGAAAAGGACTCTATGATAAGGAAAATTCCTACATTAGATTCTCCCCCATGCAAATAAGACTTTGGGACAGTGGACCTATCAAAAATTCACTTTAAGGGGAATCCAAATAGCTCAGCAGATTAAAGCACCTGCTTAGGCAGATGCAGCACTCAGCCAGGGTTTGATCCTCAGCATACCATGCTGGCCCCACCCCCGAGGCATGCTGAGATGCTATTGAGACTGGGTGTGGTGTTGCATACCTGTAATCCCAGCTCTTAGGATGCTGAACACAGGATGATCTTACAAGTCCAATCTACGTAGTGAAACCCTGTAGATGCTGTTGACCCTGTCCTAAAAACAAAACAAAACAAACAAACAAACAAAACCCTCACTTTATCTTATGCCAGAATTAAATTGTCCTATCAAAAGACTTGTTTGATTTCCTGGCTGATGTAAGTGGAGAACTGAAAATAGCACTTTTCTGATTGGTTCTGTGTACAGAGCTCAAAAGCCAGAGTCATCCTGGCTCCTGTGTTCTGTACATGCTCTTTGGGTCTCCATGACCTTGACAGATTTTACCTGATCATTTGACCCATTTGCTGTAATCTCCTACCTCACTATGGCAGATTCTACATTAGGGATTCAAATACCATTGGATCAAAATCATTCACACATCCATGCACACATTTTTAGAGTTTATGTCTAAGTGTCCCTCCCAAAGCCTCATGCAGTCATAGGGAGGTTTCTAGAGTTTGTGATTATTTCATGATCCAATGCTGGAATTATGAGTATGAGTGCTGCTGGGATTACGAGTATGAGTGCTAGTCCCATCCTGGGGTGGGTAATCTGCCTTACAATATGAAGAGGGGAGAGAGGCTTTCTAGAAGCTGAAGCCACTCCCTCTCCCTTTGCTTTTTTGCTGTTTTCCTCCTCCATGAACTGGTGCCCTCTGCCACGTGCCACTCTTCCTTGGAGCCAGCCGAGTATGGACTGCAGCTTCCACTATCTCTGAACTAAATAAACCTCTCCTTCCTTAATTGTGGATGTTGGGTACTTTGCCCAAGTAATGAGGAAATGTAACACACACACACACACACACACACACACACACACACACTGGATCTGTACTCAATACCTACAGTCTGCAGTGGTACCTCATGAACTCAGTCCTCTCCAGTTTGGTTTGTGAACTCCATCCAGTTTGGTTTGTGAACAATTCTGTTCACAAACCAAACTGGATGACAATCAAATCAAATTTCCTCATAAAGCCAACAGTGAACCTAATCATTGAATTAGATTTGGTTCATATGCAACTCAGTTTGTGACCAGAATTCTGGAAAGGATCAAATTTATGAGCAAAGGTACCCATTTATTTTTTGCTCTTCTTCCCTAAGTAGTACAGTGTAGCAACTAGGTACAAAGCATTTATGATATATTTCATAAGTAACCCAGAAATAATTTAAAGTATCCAAGAGGATATACATATGCTAAATCTTGGGCCATTCTATGGACTTGAGCAACCTAAGGGCTCGGTGTCTTCAGGGTCTTGGAACCAATTTGCCTTGGCTCTCAAGGGGCAGCTGTATTCACTGTGCGTGCATTGTGGTCGGTTGTGTACACAGCACAACACTAGGAATGCAGCTTCTCATTCCTAGAAAATTATTGTGTCCTCTCTGGATGAAAATCTGAGGCTCAGACTGGGAGGAGCTCACCCAAGGTCACTCAGTCACTCAAGGGCAGAGCAGGATTCACACCAGGGTGAAACAGCCCTTGTGTTCCCATATGCCTCCTCCCCACCCACCTCCGTTGTTCTGAGGAGGCCTTTCCAGGCACAGCAGTATTTTTAAGCCTCCCTGGGTAATTCAAGGAGAAATAAAAACAGTGATTCAAGAGGTCCTAATATGACTTGGATATAGAAATAATTTCGGGATCTCAGATTCCACCCAGAGCTTCCCGATGAATGTCCAAATGTGGTAGGCACTGGTCCTGAAGAGAAGTCATAAAGGCCTAACTAGCATCACAAATCAGTCTTTGTCTTCAAATTTCTCACTTACTGTCTTTTAAAATTGGTGGGGGAGAGAAGAGAAATTCACAGACCAAAGGAGTGTGCTCCGCCCTTCCATCTGAGTCCTACGCTGGAAGGGCCGGAGACAGAAATGGGCAGCAGCTGGGGAGCCGCCTGCTCAGCACACGCTCCCCTGGGAGCCACGGAGATGTTCAGGAAAAAAATCTGGCTGCTGTTGTTGCTACCGTTCCGTCTCCTCCTCTTTCTCCTCTTCCTTCCCCTCTTCCTCCTCCCCCCTTCCTTTTTTCTCCTCCTCATCTTCCTGCTTCTTCCTCTGCCTCTTCCTCATCCTCTTCCTCCTCTCCTCCTCTTCCATCTTCTTTCTCTGAGATGGGTCTTGCTATATTGCCCATGCTGATCTCCGACTCAAGTGATCCTCCCACTTCAGCCTCCTGAGTAACTGTGACTATGGTACACACCACCCCTGACCTTCGCCTTCCTTTCTCTCCCCAAACGGCCAATATTCAACCCATGTTTATGAAGAGCCTAAAGTGCAAAGCAGAAGGAGTGCAACGGAAAGATAATAAATCAGCCACAAATCTTAAATACTTTCTAGATTCAAAATACAAAGCTACCACAAAGACCTACAAAAACCACAAATTTACTTACCTGAGGTTGAGATATATACACACAACACACACACACACACACACACGTATTTATACATACACACATACAGAACAATATGAATTTTATATACTGATTTCCCCATCAGTATGTCTGTTCTTATCTTAGACTATAAACTTGCATGCATGCATACATAAAATGCTATAAATGGGCCAGGGAGATAGCTCAGCAGCCTAAGCACCTGCCTGGCAAGTTCAAGGACCTGGGTTCGATCCCCAGTACCACATGCTTTGCCCACCCCATGCCAAACCCTGTCAAAACTGGGCATGATGGCACAGGCCTATAATCCCAGCACTGGGGAGCTGTGACAGGAGGATCACTTTGAGTCCAAGCTGTGTAGCAAGACTCTGTACTAAATAAATAAATAATTCTTTTAAAATGCTATAATGTTCAGCTCTTAGAAACAACCACAAACTAGTAACACCTTCAAATTATTGATCAGACAGGATCTAAATCCAGGGGACCAAAGAAGGGTCCAAAACCCCAATCCTTTCTCAGTTTTCCTTAGTAGCCTCAACTCAGAAACACCTTCTAGCCGGTCCCATTATGGCTTTTCCTCCATCTCTCCCACTCTATCCTGCTTACACTGCTCATAGCCACATTCACCCGGGATCTAGTCACAAATGCCCTTCCCTTTTCCCTAGCTTCTTCCTTTTGGTTGGTTAGTTGGTTGGCTTTATTTCCCTTTTTGCTTTAAGGTTTTTCCTACTACTTGTTTTTTCCAAATTATTAGCTCATATCTTTCAGATCATAGCATTTGGCTAGGAACTCTTTTGCAGGGCTTTCTTTGAATTCGCCCAGGTGGACTTACTATTCTTCCAGTCAAGCAGTATTTCCCAGGCTACCCCGCTTCATTTGGCTCGCTCTCCTTGACCTGGGCCTGTTGGTTGCAAGGTGTCCATTTTTGTGCTGTTCTTTTTCTGTTCTTTGGGGCCAGTCCAGCTGTAGGAATTCCTGTGGAGCCTAAAGCCTTAACTGTTTGGCTTGGGAGACTGCTAGGCTTAGCATTGAGAGTGGAGAGGAAGTAGAATGAAATCAGGGTGCATCCGCCCCAGATCCCCTGCAGAACTCTAGAAGCTGAACATGGAAGCCACATTCTGCTGTATTTTCTTGAACCTCAGATATGTAGTCAATGATCTAGACATGCGTGTGATGTTTGCTTCACCACCTGAATGACCTTGTGGCTGTCCTTGAAAACATCAGCTTCCTCAGTGTGGATATCAGCCACACACCCCTGCTGCCTCCTGGGACTCTGGTAAAGACCAAGGAAAGGATAACTCAGTTGGAAGCGAGTTGCTTCACTGGGTTGCCCTCAACCCTCCCCAGGAGCAAAGCCTGGTTTTCATTTGACTGAGGGCATAGGAACAGAAAAAGGAAAATACCTGAACAAATTAAGAAACACATCTTGCTTTCCTAGTGTTTGTTTTTTTTTTTTTTCTACTTGATTTTGTTTTGGTTTGTTAGGGCTGAGGGTAGGACCTCTGCCAGATCAGTGGCTTGGGGCAAGTTTTATTTATCATCATTTCTGGACACTGGGCAACCTGCTATCTCTCTAAACCTATTCTCTCATCGTAAAATGACAAAATAATAAAGCAGCCTAGCATACGGGTTTTGTGAAGACAAAGTGGAAAATGATAGCGCGTTATGGGCAAAACTCCTGACATACAGCAAGTTCTCAATAAATGAGAGAAAAGGTACAGTTTTTCTTGACTTTACAAAATAGACAGACCTCTTTTCAATTTCTAATTTAAACTCCCCACCCATTACTTGCAATGAAGAGGGATATTTTTCTTGAGTTATAAAATGAAGGTCCTGAACATGGCTGGAATAATGAGATCTTTCCTTGGTCATCAATAAAAAATAAAGTGAAGTTAACATTCTCCTCAGCTGAGTCCAGGCCCCAGAGAGATCAGCAACTGTCACTACGTCACTGAGAGGCCAGCCACACTAACAGGTGGGGACCCAGAGTGCCTGATGTAACACTCACGGTCTAATTATAGGACCTTTAATTCACTGGTCTACTTTGGCTGGAACAACCCCAGCCCCTGCGCTGGATAAATAAAGCCTTGCATATTAGCGCTTGGGTTGACGGCCAGTGGCTGCTTAGCAAACACCTGGCCGGTGCTAAGCACCAAGCATTAGGCGGAATCAACAGAAATTAAAGCAGGGTCCCTGCTCTCGAAGAGCTCATGGTCTGCTGCATCACGCTGCTCCCTTACTCTCGCCTTCAAAGAGATCTACATCTGCCCACGGAACTTGGATTTGCAAACCCTCTCTTGTGATTCTGGAGGTTGAACCCATGGCTTTGCACTGAGCTGTATCTCCATGTCTTTTAGGTTTATCTTAACACAGTCTTGCTAAATCGTTCAATTACCAAGATTGGGATTAAATGTATGATCCTCCTGCCTCTGCTTCCCAGTTCTGGGATTACAGGAGTATACTAGCATACCTGGCTCAGACTCATATATATTTTTTCTGCTTGTTTGTTATTTTTTGTTTGCTTGGTTTTTTGGTTTTTTTGTTTTTTTGGGTTTTTTTGGCAGAACCAGGGATTGAACTCAGGCCCTTGCACTTGCCAGGGAAGCACTTATTCCACTGAGCCATCTCTCCGGCCCCTGTTATTTTTTTGAAACAGGGTCTCACTGTATAGCTCAGGCTGGACTTGAAATCTCTATGTAGCCCAGGTTGGCCTGAAACTCATGGCAATGGTCCTGCCTCAGCCTCCTGAGTGCTATAATTATAGGTGTGCACCACCACACTGCACTAGACTCTGAATGTAATGACCTGAAATGTTAGGTTGCTCAACTCTCTTTGTTTCATAGTTTAGATAATTTAAGGCCTATAGGGTTTCACTTGTTCAGCAAATATATTATTAGAGGAAAATAATATCTGAAGGATAATTTCCAAAATCAGATCTAATGAAGTTCTTTAAAATCCCATCAACTTTTGGATGTATCAGACAAGACATGTGTAACCCCACTGAATGGCGGATGTGACCCATTTTGATCTCATCTTTTTCTTCTTCTTTTTGTCAACACACAGATTCAGAAGAAACCAACTTAAGAGACCCTTCCAAAGCAAAGGGTTGGAGGGGACCATGTGAGTTAGCAGTTCCAGCCCAGGCACAGGGGTGACACGCAGGCCCCCGGCATCTCCAGGAGCAACCTGGTGGCCATGTTACACATGGGAGCCCCAGAGTCTCTCCACTTGGACTGAGTGAGGAATCACTCCAAAAGAGCAGGGAAGGGGCGAGGTCACCGACAGAGGTACAGTACAAGGAACATCCGGCCCAAGGAGCTAGAAGTGTGTAATAATCTTCTTGATAAAACTCACCCAAAGCCTTTGAGGTGCTTTATTCGGTCAATCCAAATGGCCTTAAGAACACAAGCCTCTGGTCCTGGGAGCTTAACGCATACTCTCTCACTCCACCTAAAATTAAATATGCGATACAAGTGAATGGGTCCTGCCATCAGACACCCACACGAGCTAGAGCTGTACCTTACACACATCTGCACTCGCTCCAAGCCAGTCTTCCTGACTGTGGAGTCAGGAACCTGAGTCTTTAACAGGCACAGTGACCCACGGGAGCAAGGGGCCAGGCATGAGACTGTCACTCACATATTGTTTTCTTTTATATAATTAAAGTTTTGCAGACATTAGACAGACAGACTTGGGCCTTCCAGTTACATGCATCCACATATTAAGGCATCTCATATATAAGGTTTTTAAAATAAGAGTGTGTAAAATACAAATTGGATGAAGATGGGTAAAGATACAGATACACTGAAAGACACAGAAGTAGATGTGGAGAAGTGGAGAGGTATCGATCAGTATATATGCGTTTTGTTCTTTTGAAATGTCAGCTCTTCTTCTTTGTCCCACCCTTGGAACTGATTTCCCCAGGTGACTTATCTATGTGGCTTGGCTTCCTTACAGCAAAGGGTCATTTCTGGGCCCCTACAGAAGACTCAGGAAACCTTTATAGACCAAGGGCTTCAGAAACAGCTTAGACAAAGCCCTTCACTCCAGACAGCCCTGGAGAGGACAAGGAAATCTGCTGGGCTCTTCCAGCCACGGAACCTCGAGCAAAGTGTCTCCTTATGAACACTCCAATGATACCAGCGGTGTACAGCAGCAGGTGTGGTGGTATTTGGAAGGATTTCTACAGAGCTTACACCAGGACATACCTGCAGTGTTTACAGCAAGGAGTACCTCTACCATTCCACCCCATCAAGTGAATCACAAGCAACAAAACAGTGCATGCTGGTTTGAAAGGAACCCTTGATGTTGCTCAGAAGTTACTCAGGGAATTCTGTTCTCAGAAGAGAATAACATCACAAAGACAGGGAGCTAATGCCTAACGCCCAGGCTGTTGGCACCAGGTACGCCACGCTCCTGCGTCTTAAAGGGGATACGCAAGTCCAGCCCGAGTCCTGGCCCTGCATGGTGCGTGCGGCTGCGCTCGCTCCGGCCTGGCTTGCAAGGGCTTTGTCTTGCTGCCTGGCTGTGTATCTCGCAGGAAGCGCCTGTAAGAAGAAGACACCGGAGCCTCTGCCACTCCTACAGGGGCAAGAGGAGTGGCACGCCTTTCCTTCTCAGTTTCCAAAAGCATAATCCAGATGAACATCTGCATTCAGCCACATGGGGCATAAGGGAGAGCCGGCACTTTGTCCAGGTAATTGGAGATATATGAGATATATATATATAAAGTAAAAGAGACTATAAGGTCTTGTAATTTTGTGAAAGGCAGAATAACTGTATTTATTTATTTTCTAAATTATTTCATGATAAAAGAGAAAGTCCATCTTCTCATTCCATACTGAAAGTAAATTCTTCTCTGTCTCTCTTCCTGTCTCTCTCTGTCTCTGTATGTCTCTCTGTCTCTGTGAGTCTCTCTGTATCTCTCTCTGTATTTCTGTCTTTCTGTCTGTCTCTCTCTCTGTCTCTCTCTGTCTCTCTCTGTCTTTCTTTGTCTCTGTCTCTCTGTCCCTCTTTTGGTCTCTCTCTGTTTCTCTCTCTCTCTCTCTCTCTCTCTCTCTCTCTCTCTCTCTCT
>NDGN011545856.1:7233-35178 GCA_002564285.1 Tympanoctomys barrerae | reverse complement strand
AGGGGCTGCCTGTTGGGGCTGCCCAGTTAGCAAGTGCTAATTTGTTCTGGATATTTCTCAGGGATCCTGCAGGTACCATGTGAAAACCCTGCTTCCTACTATATGCCATGAAGCAGGATATCTATGAACACGGCTTCTTTGCCTCAGCCATGTGGTGGAAAATCTCTTCCATGCTCAAAATGGTAGAGAAAGAACTTGGTACCCAGGAATAGAGCCCACTCTTGCTGACTCCAAGTGGAAAAGGGTTTGTTACCAGGACACAGCCCTTGTAGGATCTAATGCAATGGAGCAGAGCTATGGCCAGAATGTAACAGGGCAGGCTTTCTCCTGCCTTCTTCCTTTTTTCCTCTTCCTGCTGTCTTGCTTCTGCTCTTCTCTTCCTTTCTTGCTCTCGTGACAAAGCAATGCTCGACCAGAGTCTCCAAGCTCCCATGGTTCCACTGAACCTGTCCCACTGCAGTTGCCTTAAGAGGTGAGCACCAGTTCTGATTCCAAAGTCAAGGTGCTGCTGACACGGATTCTGGTCCCGTACACACCATCCCATATAAAGCTGCACGTGGACCTTACATTTTGATAGCACTCTGGATGTCACGTTAGGTAGAAGACTTTGCCTCCTACCTAAGAGGTAGTTGAAGTTTTAGAGTTGATTTGCCTAATTTTCAACCCAAGCAAATAGTGTTTGCCCATAGTTAGTAAGTACTGATTAGGTGCCAGGCATTATGTAGAATATCTTCTTAGGCCTGTTGACAAGCCTAAGACCTAGGTCTGATAACATTTGATGAATTTATAACTAGAATTGTGGACCTCAGAGAGCTCCAGCAACTGGCCCAAGATCCCACAGCAAGTGAGTGGAAAAGCAAGACCTGGGTGTTTCGGCTACAGAGAACATGCTTTTAATTACAACATTATGTGTCGTTGATCTTCTATCTGGAATTCCTACATGGTTTCACAAAAGGCTGTTTTACAAAAGACTCTTTCAGGTGGAAAATGATGGTCAACATCTCAACAAACCAGCTTTCTACAAGCCTACAGATGGAAGTGAAAATAGTGAATTTGAAGATGCATGTTCTTAGCTGGTGCCTGGAGATCCTCACATCTGTGGGATTTCTTACTTGTTTTGTCTAGAATCCTCACCTCTCCTCCAAGACCCTGTCCCTATACCACCCTTCTCTCCTGGGCCACCACACATGCTCAGGATCCTGTAGGAAAAACTGGTGCTAAAATGTTGCTCAATTTTAATTATACTTCCCAGCCTCAGCACCTTGCTGTCATCTGCCCTTCTGAAATTGTTTTAATTGAAGTTCCATGAATCCTGGTGAGTTCAGACAGAGTTCATCTCCAAACCCATCCTGATTTCATTAAAGATTTGATTTTTTTCACCAATAAAACATCTATTATCGTTATCTGTTTTGTAACCATTTTCTTTCTCCAAAGGGGAAGGGGGTGGATCAACCTCATCTTTATGCCAATAAAACTAAGGAATCATCTGTTGGTTTTTCTGGCATACAATAGCAGTACCATATTAAAATAATAATTAATTATGTTCATTTTAAATGAAGGCAACTCTCATTCAAGAGGATTGTTAAGCCTGTAGGTGAATATTTATGAAGTAACTGCCTGCAGGGCTTAGGAAAAATTCATCTTCCTAAACACTGGTGGTATTTTGGGGTATTTTGTGTCTAGCAGAGGAGACACCAGGGCGACTTAATAGCTGAGAAGGATGCTGCCTAACACCCTTCCTATGGGAAATAAAGTTAAACATGAACCAAATAATGCAAAAGTAAAACCTTACCCCAAAGTAGCTGGTTGACCTCTGAGTGTTAATAATTAACAGTTAATTACTATGAAATCATCTTTGCTCAGCATTGGCCAGGATCACAGTTTAGACCCGGGAATCAGGTCTTCATTTGTGTTTATGATTATCTGCTGTGCAGCATTCCCTGCTAACCAGTACCTGTCTCCTGCCTGGTAGATCTGAGTCACGATGTTTTTGTTCAGATTTCAGCTGCTGCTCTTTCTAGATCTTTGTTTCATGTATGTAATATGCTTAAAATGCACTAAATGACAGTTTATAATATCATTATCTACAGTTAAAGATATTATAACTTCAAAAATGAAAAGAAAGTGTAGCCATATGTGGAAATGGTCTGTTTTGTGCCCTTTTAACCTTCCTCTCTCAAAGTTTCAACCGGACCAGACAGGCAATCGTACAAAAATCATAGATCTGCAAAATCATTTTGCTATTTTAGGCCACAGTTGTCGTGAAAGGAAACTGGGTTATTTAGACAGTAAATAACAACTGGGGAATACTTTGTTTTTGCTTTCTCATTTTTTAAAAAAAATTTTATTTTGGTACCAAGCTCCAATATGTTCTTTATTACATGGTTTGATAATTCAAGGATGGCTCGGCCAGTCCCTACTGCCTGGCCACTGCCTCCCCCAGCCCCCAATAACATGGGAGTTGATTTAAAACTTCACTCTGAACAGCCCCAGGGTTATTAGGAACAGTGTGGATGGAGTATGGATTAGGTTTAAAAGTAATAAAAAAGTAGACCTGTTGGTTAGGTGAAAAATTCACTATCAGATTCCTGAGTGCAGCGTTCCTTTTCATGTGCAAACGACACTAAATGAGGCATTTAATTCAACAAATCCAAAGTTCTGATCCGCCAGAAATAGAGACTGGGTTAGTTCAATTTGTAACAAACGATCCTAGTATGATCAAAGTCCTGAGCGCTGATTTCAACATGCTGCTTAAATTAGTCTAACACCAAAGTCTTTGGCTCGGAGACAGTATTTGGAATGTCTTACCCGAGGAGAAATTCTTTCTCACACATGGTTCTAATATCATGCCGTGCCAGCTTTGCTTTTTAACGGGCTGACAAGGAGGCGCGCTGCTCACTTTCTGACTCCAGAAAGTTCTTGTGCTGTCACCCGCAAACCAGCTAGGATAATTTTTCCTTGGCTTCCTTATTAAAGACTGAATGAAGGGATTGTGCGGCTTTCTTAATGTCACTTGGTCTGTTTGCCATAAATTTAGGTGCTCACGATGAAAGCTGCACTTATATTTCGCTGGGAAATGGAATCAAGGAGCATGCACCCCGGCTCACAATAAATAACTAAGCGTGAGTTATTAAGTGAATTTCATATACCAGGGCCTTATTACATCAGCAGTTTAGATAATGGCTTCTGAAAAAAAATACATCTACGTCTTTTGTGGACAAAGTATGGAGGTCGTTGGGTAGGGTCATCTGCAGGGTGCCAAGGTACACAGGCGGAGCCAGCTAGGGTGAGAATGAAATAGGTGCTATTTGAAAAATAATAAAATATTTACATTTTTGGGGGTACTGTTTGCCTTTTTAGCTCAGCAGGGAGGCTTTCAGGCCTGTTGGCCAAGGCGATATGCATTGCTACAGGCTTCCTGCCTGCAATTGTTTGTTTTTGTACAGAAGGAAGACGTGGGGTTGTTTAGACTGTGAGCCTAATTTTAGAGGATGATAATTATGTTGCTGCTAAACCACATATTTTCCAGAATTTGTTGCTCCATGGAAATAACTCGCATGCATGTCCAGGCTGGCTTGGCCTGATGTCCAGGGCCTCCATTCTCCACATCATCCTGGGGTCCTCCCAATAACTGGTATAGGAAAGCATGATGTGATGGAGTGGACTGAAAATGTGGAGGTAGGAGGTCTGGGCTTGGACTCTCACTCCATCTACCTTGCTGTTGGTCTTATGTAGCCCACGTGAATTCCAAGGCAGTATCTTCTAGAGAGTGTTGTCGTGTAGGATGCCAGGATCAAAAATGTTTGGGAATATCATGATGCACCATGCATTTGGATTCGTCTTTTGGGTTGTCTGTAGTGGAGGTCAACCCTATGCATCCTTTGTATCTCTCATTCTCAGATAATGAGCCAGTTCCTTACAAGGTAATTTCATGATATCTGAGTCCACTCAAGACTAAGCTCACGAGGCAGGTGATATCTATCTTACGATGAATCCCAAATCCCTAGCGCTCAATAATGATTTGCAGTTAGTGAATGGAGACAGGCTTCTTGCACTTTAATGAATATTCACCCCAACTGGTGAGAGAGGTGCTCATTAAAGTTCAAGTTCAGCTGGACTGCAGTGGGCCTTGGGAATCTGCATTTCTAATGTGATGCTGATGATGCATTTTGAGTAGCAAATGGGCTTAAGGAGTTTAACTGCGTTTAGTCTCACTTGGACCAAATTCTGTTTATCTTTTCTTGGTCCAATACTTGTAACATGTATGAACTTAACCTCCTTTTATCCATACATAAAACAAATAGCCTAAAGGTGCTTTAAACTGCAATAAAAGATTGACTCTAATGCCACATAATGAAATGGGACATTCTTAAATGCATTGCTAAGTGAAAGAAATCAACTGAAATATTTCACTTACTACAGACATTTAAATACATATATGTATATTCATAAGTTAGCATATATGCTTATATCTTCTTAATCTGTCTGCTTAAAGATCTTAGAGGAACGAGACTCATATCTGTTTGTGATGTCCCTATCTATCTAGTACCCATATCTTTGTTCCATATCTTGTGCTCAGGTCTTGGTTTTTAATACTGTTCTCCAATAAATGGAACTAGGGCTTGGAGAAATGGTTGGCTGTAGGAGTCCCATCATAGGTTAAGTAATACACAAGAGGCTAGAGCATCTTACAAGGCAAGAAAATACTTTTAAAAAGGAAAACAAACACAAAACCAATCCAAACTAAACCACTAAATCCACAATAATGGGGCTGTCACAGAGATGGAGAAACTGATAGAATTCCAAGGGTATTATTGGTTTTTGAAATTCTGTATCATTTCTAGTGCTTTCTCTATTATTTTTTATTCTCTTTAAAATAGAGATAGTGATTTGAGCCACAAAGTTAAACAATATTGGACTATCCCCTAAAGAATAAACTAAGTACCCATGAGTCCAAGCTGATATAAAAAATGTTTGAATGAATACATAAATGAGGGAGACTGAGTCAATCTTCTGTATAGATGAATTAAAATAATTCATGTGGATTTAAGGGAGTTGTGACACTTTACTCCTTCAACATGGGCTGTGCATAACAGTTTTCTTCTAAAAAAGCACAGTGTGGAAAGGGAAAAACAACAGATAACTCTACAGTGGAGAAACTCAACAAGTACACCTCAAGGAAGGTGGTCAAGGTCAACACCAACAGTGGTAAGTTGTACCAATAGCATACAGCTCTGATATGATGGGATAAGAAGGTATTTGTCTCTGGGGTTATCCTGTCAAAACATGCTACCCCAGCCTCATCATAGAAAAACGTCAGACAGATCCCACTTGAGGGTCATTCTGGAAAACTTCATCAGTACTCCTTAAAACTGTCAGGTCATCAAAATGAGAAAAGTTGAAGAAATTGTCACAGCCAAGAGAAACCTAAGGAAAAAGGATGACTGAAGTCTGGTATCCTGGGTGTGATCCTGGAGCAGCAAAAGGACATTTGGGGACAAATGTGGGAATCTCAATGCAGTGGGAGCCTTCGTTAATAATGATGTATCACTATCAGCTCATTAATTGTGCCCACTCTGCCTTACTAATGTTAAGATGTTAATCACAGTGAAACTCAGTGTAGAGTATACGCTTTCTGTACTATTTTCTCAATATTTCTGCAAATTTGAAGTTAAAATTTTATTTTAAAATTCATAATACTAAAAGAACGATACTAATTGGAATTGTCTTGGGAACAATGAAACTAAGTTGAGTACTGAATATGTGTCAGACCCTGTGTTCTTCCCTAGGCAAAGGAGGTCTTTAATCTTTACAGGAGCCCTGTGAGCAATGTGGTAGTCCACACATGGCAGATATGGAAAGGACAAGGGAGATAGAGGAGGTAGGAAAATAGTCCAAGATTAGGCAGCT
The DNA here is from genome assembly GCA_002564285.1 of Tympanoctomys barrerae. Taxonomy (NCBI): domain Eukaryota; kingdom Metazoa; phylum Chordata; class Mammalia; order Rodentia; family Octodontidae; genus Tympanoctomys; species Tympanoctomys barrerae. The sequence goes on along the minus strand of NDGN011545856.1, from coordinate 29,268 downwards.
ATCAGGAGGAATCTTGCAAAGCTTAGGTGCTTTTACCTTTCCAGAAAAATGTACAAGAAATTATCGTGTATACTACGACCTGCATGTTCTTCGCCAGTTATGTTGTGGATGAGAATTGGAGGGTGTTTCTGCCCATATCTGGAAGTTTTAGCGTTATACTCCCTTAAATCCACATAAATTTCCACTAAAACACCTCAATGAGATCTTGTAATTGGATTCAGGGTTAAGTGCAAAGACTGGGGAGATTCTGGACACAGTGTTTCTGGCTGTTTTCTGTTTCTATACTAGAATACTTAAGACTGAGTCATTTAAAAAGAGAAGAGGTTTATTTGGCTTCCAGATTTTGGAGTTGAGGTATGACATCAGCATCTGCTCAGCTGTGGTGAGAGCCTTGTACTATTTTGTGCAAGGCAAAAAGTGGGAGAAGAAAGAGGAAGTATACGGACAGGCACCAAGCCCTCCGTGAGAGTTCACCCATCCCTCTGCAAAATTGACTCAGTCATCAGAGCTTCACAAGTAAGCCAGCATCTCTTAGATGTTCAACACTGTTACCTTGGTAACCAAACTTCAACCTGAGTTTTTGAGGCAGACAAACTATTTTCAACACAGCACATGCAAATGGCCTTCCCAGTTCTGTATTATCATTCCTCAATGTCCCTGCCTGCCTTGTTCCAGCCTGTCCTCATGGTGGAGTGTCTGTCAGTCCTGCTCACCTTCGCTCAGCCGGATCCTTTCCTCCATGATGATTTCACCTTATGCTTCTGGCTTTGCCAGCACTTAGTGGGGCCTTTGGGGACCGTGAATGACAGCACAGAGAAAGAGGAGAAGATGCTGGGAGTCAGTGAGGTAGAAAGGGCTCTATGTTCCCCAGGCACTGGAGGGAAGAACGAAGGGGTCCTTGTGGGCTCTCAGTTGCACAGCTGCCGGCCCTGTCTCCGGGGCTCTGCCTGGTGGGGCTGACTGGGGTAGGGCATGCTTATCAGGGTGGGGGCATTGCTTTCCTCTGCAGGAGGCTGCTGTGGCCCCAAGTCCATGCCCTGCCTGTGTGCTTTTACACTGCAGCTAGGACCACGGTACCTCGCTCCTGCCCGCATGGTAGCTTGGAGCTCCCTACCCAAGTCTCTGTCCCACCTCACAGCTCTCGCGATGATGGCTGCTGTCCTAGGTGAAGAAGCTCCACTCTGTGATATTCTGACCCTGTGGGAGTACCCATCAGTGTCGAATGGGGCTTCCAGTTCCCTCACAATTTTCCCCTCCCCTGAGTAATGGCTGGAACCCATCTCCCTATGCATCCTGTGTGGTGACAACCGAATCATCTTTTCCAAAAGAATGGAGACAAAAGTGGGCAGTTTTCTTTTAAAAAATATTCTTCAAAAAATGGGAAAAAACAAAGGCAGCTGTAGAATACCCACCTTGATGAGTGCATGGACATTTTCAACAGCTGAAGAAGCTAACAAGCCTGACTGCATTTTACGATGACACGCAGAACGGCTCCACAAAACATATTCACTGGAGCTAATGCTAGAAAAAAGAGGGCCCTGACAAGAAAATATTTGTTTCTCTTATTTATTTGAATTTGGACCCTAGGTATTTATGTTTCTGTGGCTCCTGTGATGATGGTGGTGGTGGTGGCTGTGATGATGATGGTGATGATAAGCAAATCCTTTTTAATGGTGGGGGGAGGTTCCAGAGCAACAGATTTCAATGTCTTTCAATCTGCTCCCAGGAAAAAGAATCCAGAGACACTCTGAGTCAGATAAAGCTTCTCTTTTCCTTAAAAAAGGCCACTTGGATGAGGTTTAACTGTCTTTGTTCCCTTGACTCAAGTTGCAAGAGATACACGTCATTTCGAGAAGTATGGAACTAATTGAGGAATATGTCCAGCTCTTGTAGAGGTGAACAGGGCAGATAAATAAAAACTCCATCACACATAAATCGTTGCTTCCAACATCAAAGAAGCAGGAGCCTGCTAAGTGTATTTGTATAATGCAGTAATTTATGCAAAAAGCGGCTTTGATAAATGTCCCCTAATTTATTGTCATGTACCTCAAATCAAAGTCAAACATTTATAGCCTGAGCCTGAAGGAAGCCAGGCCTCGGAGAGCCAAAGGGGTTTGAAGTAGGTAAATCTATGTTGGGCAAAAGGTTAAACGGGGTCTGTTTCGAATGTTAAGAACTTTCTACAGAAATGGCAAAAGAGGACTGGTTTGGCTCCTAAAACTAAAATCAGTCAGAATTCTCAGCTATTTTCCTTCCATGGAGAAACATGATCAATGCATTGAACTATTCTTAAGGGGCCAGAACAAAAGATGGACCATCCTAATGTGACATGATGATGATGATGATGGTGATGATGATGATGATGGTGATGATAGACTTTATTGTATCTTTGCTATACAAAAATTGACATCCTCTTCCAGTCACTTGTCATGCAACGCTATTAAAGTACATTCTTGCCGTCTTTGTTTTATAGCTGGGGAAACTAAGGCAGCCCACACAGCATGTGGAGATAGAAGACTCTAGGGGCAGTAGGGGTGTGCTCATGGCACAGAGCCATATGCCATTTTTCCTGATGGAGTTGCTCATTTCTTTCAGGATTAGTTGTTCCACGGGTGGATAAAGAAGGTGTTTTCAAAGGCAAAGACCTAGGGTTTATTTATCATGAGGGAGACCTGGGTTCAAATCCCATCTCTATCAATTTCTAACTACATAATTCTTGGCAAATCCTTAATAGCCATGAGCCTCAAATGTTCATCTAGTGAATGAAAGCCAATTGAAGTGCTTACTTGTGGGACCCATCATGAGGATTAAATAATATAAGACCTGCTAAGCACACGGCAAGGGTTCATGTAATGTTGATGATATATAATTCTCACTGGTAACAGTTTACCATTACAAGTCCCAGAATATGAAGCATCGCACTGTCCCCAAAGCTAAACTCTGCAAAGAAGCCTTAATTCTAAGACAGATGAACCAGCCTACCTAACATGGTAGTTTTCATTTCTATTCTGAAGGACTCACCCACAATCCCTATAAAATAAACTTACAATTCCAGTAGTGGCATAGTCATAGACAGCAGCTGTTTAAAAGATTTTACTGCCCATCTGGTGGCTTGGCATCAGCTTCAGGCTGGTTTGAAGAGAGAAGGCTTTGCTTTGCAATTCCACCAGCTGGTAACTGGTATTGCAAACCCGTGTGCAGCTCCCTGCCTTCTGGTTAATAAAACTGAGACAGGGACAGACTTGCAAAGGGCAGGATGTTTTCCCCATCCAAAGGCTTAGCCTCCAAGGTTTGGACTGTGATACTAGGCTGGTTTCTGTCCAAGGTAAGGCCCTCAGCAGTTGTAAAGCTCATGATTCAGGGTATGTGTGGGTTTAGAGGGGCTTGAGGACATGTTTACCTTCGACTTGTTGGCTTTACTCAGTTCCGCTTGCTGGGACAGTGTGGGAGGATAAGGCTCTTCCCGCCCAGATGGTGGCTGGGAAGTTTGGCCACTTGACTTTTGCAACATGCTAACAAAGAACTCCCTTTCCACTTGCACTCACAGAGCTGCGGGAAGGGTCTTCATCCTTCAGCATGGAATCTGGGCCACAAGGATTAGCCCAGAACATTAGGCTTTTGGGGGAAAATCAGAACTGAAAGACTTACTTCCTTGGGTTCCAATCCCAGAAGAGGCTTCTTGGTTATTGGAGTCTCCAGTCCATTCCTTGACTACAAGGAGCCCTCCCTCCCTCATCTGTAAGATGGGAATTAAGAGTGTTGCCTGTCCCACAGAACTGTTGGGCACATGAAGCCAGCAGCCTACAAGAGCCCTGGAGGAGAGCTGGTACATGATAACTGTTCTCCCCCTTGACCTCAGGTTCCATATTCTTACAGAAGGGGGACTTACTTTCTACCTGAGAGTCTGCCATTGTAGAGCCCTCTGCCTAGCTGTGACCCACGGGGCTTTGGGTACTAGAAAGAGAAACCAAATGTAAACTTGCACATGATTTCCTCCTCTTCCCTGGTGCCTGTGTGAAAATCCACCTCAGAATCAGGAAACTTCAAAGGCAGTTACGGTGAGGACATGACACTTTACCAAGGGTACTGGGTGAGGCCTTTGTGAGAGTCTAGGTCTGGCCTCGGGCACCAAGAATGCTTCAGGGTCCTGAGAAGCCACCAATGGGTACCAGCAGCTTTGCTGCCTGCAGAGTCACTGTGCCTGATGTTCGAGGGGAGCAGGAGGTGTGGAGTCTGCTGCTCCTTGCTCCTTGTCCTGGGAGTGCCCCAGCCTCATCCAGCGAGTGTTCCAGAGCTTAAAGTATCCTTTGGTCCACACGAGGGGGCATCCGTGCCTACACTGCAAGTGGCCCAGAAAATCTAGTTTTGATCTTAGTCTGTACCGACACTTGTTCTCGTACTCCTTCCTGATCCCATCACCATCTTCAAATACATCCCAGAAAATCATTCCCACAGAGCCGTCCACCAAGGTTCAGAGGAAAATGTGCCCTGTCCTGTGGCCAGCAGGGACGCAAGTTACCTCACCTCCCGATGGCCACCGTGGCAGGCTCTGGTGATGACCTGTGTGTCTGTGCCTCCACTCACCCCTGGCACCAAGTAGCCCAATCTAATTTAAAAGAAGAATCTCTTATTATTATTAATATTAATGTTTTGTTTCCTTTTCAGTCTTTTGCTTTTGGTTATATTCTTAAGTTCTCTCAGCTGCTTAGAAATCTTCCTTTGTCAGATCTGAGATGGGGAGCTTGCTAAACAATAAACTCCAGGATGCTTTGTGCAAATTAGAAAATGATGCCCCCTCCAGGGTGGCACATGACGTCACAAATGCTCAGCGGTGGCTGTGCCAGGAACACTGTGTCCTTTTCCAGGCATCTTCAGCCCCCTGTTGGATACCTTGCTTGGTAATGGTCTCAGAAGCTAAATTTCAGTCCTCACCCTTCAGAAGGGCCTTTGCAGTGTGGACCTTTTATGGCTTGGATCTAGGTCTCTTCCCTCTCCAGCCTCATGTGCTCACAGGTGGGACCTCTTAGAGGCAGGTGGATCTTGGCTGTGTGTATATAGATTAAGAGTGAGTGATGCATAATTTATCCACTGGTTGGTTTATCACAGTTTTGGGTATAGATGATAAGAAGACTTACCCTCAGTGTGGATAACACCAACCAATAGGCTTGTAGTCTGGATAGGATGAAGTCTGGAGGGCTCCCCTCTGGTGCTGCCCCCTGCCTTCCGGGTTGTGGTCTGTTTCTCCTCTGTGATGCCCCTCTGCCATGCCACCCTGCAAGCACTGCGAACTGTAAGCTAGAATAAACCTAGCTCCCTTTCACTTGTAGGTGTTGGTCATTCTGCTCAAGTAATAATAAAGTAACTAAGACAGCAACCTCCACACCTGTCTGTGCTCCCCTGGGTTCCTGGACATTCCTCCTCATCTGGTCTTGTTGCAGTTTTGGAGCTATTGCTCTCTCCTGGCATGAGAGTTTTCTAACTCATTGTCCTTCTTGACCTCTTTGTAATGTGACTACTTTGAATTAATGTCCCCACAGGAGAGGCTGGGGTGTGGGTGCAGAAGTGGGACCTCCTTGGAAACAGCCTCTGGAGTGTCTGTGGGCCGGGAGAATACAGAAGAGGGCAGGAAGCGGGGGGGGGAGCAGTGTCCCCAAAGCTTTCTGGGGCTGCAGGGTGTGGTGTGAGCACACTCCCAGGCTTCCCTCCTGCCCAACGTACCTCCAGATGCCTGCAGTGGCCTTCCTGGAAGGGCCAGGTACCCAGGGTGGGTGCAGCCCATCCAGTTGCTCACAGTATCCCATCGTGACTTAATGGTCCACCAATCTTTCCTTGACATTCTTCATACTTGGCCATGAGAGACCCTGCGTTTCCACTTTGGGCTGGGCTCCACAAATTGTGTTGCTGGTCCCTTTCTCATTCCTTGCTAGCCTTTTGGGGGCTTTATCATAAGGATCTATTTCTTTCTGTGCTCCTTCATTAACACATCTTAAACTATGCACTTACTATATGCCAGGTGCTTGAAAGGCAGCTTTGGGAACAACCAGCAGGGTCCTGACCCTGTACAATATTGTAGGCTGCAGGTACTCAAACTAGAAAAAAAAGCAATAGCTTGGAGACAGACAGAAAGAGAGAGAGAGAGAGAGAGAGAGAGAGAGAGAGTTCAGAACACTCAGAGTGTAGGGAGGATGAAACAGGGAGGATGAAACAAGTGCGAAGGGCTTGTTGAGGGCTCCCTTTGATTGACAGCTGAGCTGAGGCCCATGAGACAAAAGAAGCAACAGCTGTCCCAGGTTGTGGGGGTGCAGAGCTAGTGCTCCAGGGCCAGGAATGGTAAGTGCTAAAGTTGGGCACAAGAACTAGTACTGAGAATAAACAAATGGGATCCTATCCAAAAGCTTTTACGCAGCAAAAGAAATAATTGATAGACTGCAGAGACCATCTATAAAGTGGGAAAAATTGCAGTTATTCCTTGGACAGAGACTAGTATCTGGAAGACGTAAAGAACTCAAATAAACTAGACCTTCCCAAATAGAAGATCCAATCAAAAAAATGGGCAACTGAAATGAATAGACACTTCTCAGAAGTAGAAGTACAAGTGGTCAAAAGTGTGTGAAGAAACGAATGGCCAACATCCCTGGCCATCAGAGAAATGCAAACTATGACAACACTGAGATTTCATCTCACTCCAAAAAGAGTGGCCATCTTGAGGAAATAAAGTAGCAACAAGTGCTGGTGGGGCTGCAGGGGAAAAGGAGCCCTTCTGCACTGTGGTGGGGATGTAGAGTAGTACGAGCCCTAAGAAAATCAATATGGAGGGTTCCTCAAAAAACTGGAATTTAGGCTAGAAATTCCATGAGACCTAGCTCTTCCCTTTCTAGGTATCTTCCTGAAAGAGTTGAAGACGTCATATAGAGTGATCCTTGTATACTCATGCTTTCACCAGCACAACTCATAATAACTAAATTTTGAAAATGGCCTACCTGCCCATCAACAGAAGAATAGATGCAGAAAATGTGCTTCTATGCAGTACAGTACTACTATCCTGGAAAGAATGGTGAGCTTGAGCCATTCATAGGTAAAGGGGTACACTTAGAAAACATAACATTAAATGAAATAAATCAGACACACAAGTTTAAATATTTTCCAATGTCCGGTACCTGAGAAAACCAAACTAAAAATAAAGAACAAGCTAATAGATAATAGAGAGTACAAGTATCTTTTTCTTTTCTTTTTTTTTTAAGTCTTTTATTTATTTAGTATAGGGTCTCATTACACAGCTCAGACTTGTAGTGATCCTCCCATCTCAGCTTTTCATGCCTGGTTTCTGTGGACAGGGCCAGTACTGGTACAGCATGTGGTAGCGGGGATTGAACGTGGGTCCTTTCACTCACCAGGCAGGTGCTTAGACCTCCAAGCTATATCCCCAGCCTCCAAGGATCTTTTTCACATGAGAAGGAGACCAAGAGATGGAAGGAGCAGGGAGGGAGGGGATAAAGAATGAGAAAAGAAAGGAGACGCGTTGTGCTGTGTACCAACTCCCCACGGTGAGCGACCACTGTGCACTGCAAATCTGTATTAATAAACATCATTTTTTTAAAAACAAAAAGTCTTGAGTAAGAACAGAGTTCTGCCTGGAAGAGGCTGTAGGAAAAAAAAAAAGGATAGATTTGTTTCTTATTTTAACAAAAAATATAGTGCTGAGGTTTGAGCCCAAGGCCTCATTTATGCTACGCAAGGGCTCTACCGCTGAGCTATACCCCCAGCTCCTGGAGTAGATTAAATATGAAGAATAGTAAGGGAAAGGCATAGCTGGGGCAGGGGGGTTAATAACCACTTTTTGTTAAGTGGCTACTGCATTCCAGATGTTCTGCAAACACAAACCCTTTTGAACAATCATGTAAATTGTGAATTATTCCCATTTTTCAGATAAGGAAATTGATGCTGGGTGACTCGAAGTCATCTAGCCCATGAAGCAGTGAGGCGTGGTTGGAACTTAGACCAGTCTCCTTCCAAAGGCCCTGCTCCCCACTCTGCGCTGGCAGTCTGGACTGGTGCATCCAGATGCTGGAGGGCAGAAGGACGCTTCCCCTGTCTCATGTTCCTCCCTCGGCAGAGGGACTTCTGAGCCCCAGCCTGTGGATGAGAGACGCAGTGGTCTTTCGTCACATTCACTGGGGATGGTGATGAAATTTTATCCTATGATCACTTAAACAAAGCCAGCTGGAAGTAGCTGTTTCAGACACACAAACAAGTGCTTGGCCCAAGATATCTTTGTGCGCGGCATCTTGGCTGTGCCCAGCTTCAAGGCCAACAGAGAGGGAACAACCAGAGCCCAGTAATTGATCATAAAGGGAGCTCTCTCTCAGTGCATGCCTTCCTTGGCTCCACGGTCTGGAAATGGCAAGTCAACCTTTATTTTTGGAACAAACTCCAAAATCTCTTGATACCTGCTCCTGTCTCAGTTGAATTTTAGAACCAAGGTTTGGAGGCCGTGGTTCTAAGCATATCCCAACAGGTCAGCCTGCAAAGACTTCCTAGCCTGGCAGAGAGCTGGGTGGTGGTGGTGAGGGGGGGGAGGGGGCTCTTGCAATCTGGCGTGTAAAAAGGGATCCATGGAGACTTGGGTGAAGGATACAGCACCAAGGATCCTTGTCCTCAGGGACCTCACATTCTAGAAGCAGAGAAGAATGGCGATGGATAAATACACAAACAGATGAGCGGACATGCTCCTTCAGACGGGGAAGGACATGAGGATTGTGTTAGAAAGTCTCTAGGATGCTAGGAAAGGCACTTTTGGATCGGGTGACTCTGATTTAGGACCTTCAGGCTGAGACTTCAAACACAGGCAAGACACAAAGACAAAGGGCCTATGAGGCAGCCGTCATGAATTGAGAACTCTGAATAAAATTATTTTTGGTTTACCTATGCGGTGTCTTGTTGTAGGAGATATTTTACCATCACGATCTTTCCGATTAGAACCCAACTTGAGTGTAGCGCTTAGGTAGAACAGGTGAGTGGCGCCATCTCGTTTCTTTGGCAACACTAGTGGCAAAGAGGATAACTAATAGCTAGGGTGTGGTCTGGATTCTGTGTGGATTCACTGTGGGACCTACGGTAAGGCACTTAACCTCTCTGAAAAAGGACCTGGCAAATTGTAAAGATCTCAGAACATTGAAGGTTAATGATTCCATGATCTAGGAGATAAAAACAAAACCTCCTGAGGAATTACTAGGAGCACGTGGATTCCCCGACTTGGGCAGAAAATTACATTGCCTGATTCTGACCCGAGATCCGAGTAAAGGTTGCGCGCTTGGTTTGATCTCACAGCCTTGATCCCCGGCTTGGGCTGCCCAGGAGCGCCGGGCTGGCACTCGCATGTGTCTTGTGTCAGTGTTATTTTCCCACTGGCGTCTGTCCTAAAACCTGCCCGTTGCACTATGGAGTCGCTCAGCGCGGCCTGAGTATCGTTTACACGTAATTCCTTCTCTGGCGGAGGAAGCTGCTGGTTCATTTTTTCCTGTCTCCACCTCCCCCTTCCTTACACAGGTGTTTGCTGCAGCCATCAAAACCAGAGCGGATCAATCACAGTGCTGCTTCCAAACAAACTGAGACACGTTTTTGAAACTTTGCTTGAAGAAAGAAAAAAGGAACGTGCTTGTCACGGGGCTTCAGTAACTTGCTGTCTTGTCCACGTGGGATCCCTGAAGACAGACAGGAGGATATAGGGATGGTGCTGAGGAAGGAAGGCAGGAAAAGAAAACCAGAAGAGCTGAAGGAATGGCTCTCACTCGCTACGTGGTCTATAGCTAGCGCCCAGAGAACACCTTAATTTCAGCTAAGTGATGCCCTGCGGGAGCGCTCCCTTCCTGGGGAGTGTGACAATGTGAAGTCTTGGTTTACATGACTATACCACAACTCTACATGGTCTGTAGGGTTGGGAACAACCTTTTATGAGACTTGGTTTTGAAAGACCCTTCGTAATCAACACTGGCTTCCCAAACTGTCCCCTTGCCGTAAAGGGTGAAAGGAAATGGAGGACACTGGAAAATCTGTCCCCTAGATGTTTTGCCTCTTCTGCCTAGGTTTTACAGGCGAGGGTGCTATCTTCAGCACTGGCCAACCATGCAAGCCCTTTCCTGTCCCGCTCACCTGTGGGCCTCCAAGCATCTTGTGTGTCCCTGAGGATCTCATCAGAGTTTCCGTATGGCTGTGTTTGCGCAGCTCTGAGTTGACCAGTCACGGAGAAGCAAGAAAATTTGCTAGCTAATTTTTTACTTTGGCAGATCATGATTAATATATTGAACCATTTTTAGAAGTTTGCCTGTTATTATTATTAATAGGAGTAGGAGTAGTAGTACTAGAGATTGGATCCAGGGCTTTCAGATTGAGCTACTTCTCCAGCCTGTTAGTTTATTTTTTTTAGTTATTATTTATTTTGAGACAGAGTCCCCCTATATTGCCTAGGCTAGGCTCAACCTTTTAATCCTCTTGACTCACCCTCCCAGAGCACTGGGATTATGTGTATGTGCCACTAGGTCCAGCTAAATTTGCCAATATTTGGTGGAAAATATTCTGTATGGCAGTGTCCCTTGGCTCTCAAAGGCTAGTAGATAGACCAAATTGATGACTTTCATTCTTTCATTAAAATTCACCATTTTTAAGTTTTTGGCTAGATGAATCCACTTAGAAAATACAAGGTGCCTGCTTTATATAAATATACACAAACACGTAATTTAGGGTCTTCCCTTTGTGATACAAAGGTAGCAACTTGCACATAATATTCTTCCTTTTGCCACATTTTGAGGGACTGGGTATGGTTTGAAACTTAATCTACTGCTGCCATCATTTCTAGGGTCCAGCGAGGTGGCGAGTAGGCAAAGATTTTGAAGAAAGCCCTGCACACTCAGGACAGGAGATAGAGGGTAGCTTCATCCTTTATTTGGCAAATTTTAAAAATGAAATATTTATTAACCAAAGAACAGAAAGAAAAAAAAGAAAATTCTAGAACGATAGTAATTCAAACTTATATGGACCTTGAAATCCAAATCAATGTTATATTAAGCAATCTGAGAGAGTGATTATGAAATTTGAGAGAAAACCAATGAGCAGGTAAGGGTAAAATATTTTCCCATTGATTTTTTTGAAAGTAAGAAGATGAAGGAGAGGGGGAAGGAGATGCAGAGAGGGAGAGTCCAAGGAGCAGCTGGATTCAGGCTTTCCAATGTGGACAGGCTGCCACTGGATAAAAATAAAGAGCCATTTATCTCTTTGATGTTTTTGTGTGGAAGCATCCAAAGTTTCTGTATGAGACTGGATGAAGGAACACTGAGTACACGGCCATAGGTCACATTCATTTGCAGTCCTCAAGATGGACATGCAGGGGTTTATTGACAAGGGTGTGGAAAGTAGAAAGAAAATAATGTAAGGATTCAGGGTTCTTGCACACAAAGTGTGTTTAAGTACACACATGCACACACCTAGACCCTTAGCTATATAGCAGGACCCATAAGCCTGGACACTCAGGCCCCAACCTCAGGACGCACAGGTACAGCTGGCCAGCGTGACTAGTGGCCTTGCAAGAGGACCCAGAGCTTCTTGCTGGCCCCAAGAAGATGCTCTCTTTACGAATGAGACCCAGATGATAATTTCCCTCTGCTGAAGAGACTTGCCATTTATTACGTTCCTAAGTAAATAATTGGCACACAGTGCAGTAGACATCATGGTGAATTACCGACAAAATATTTACAGATAGCCTCTCTCACACACACTGCCTGTCACTTGTGTAAGAGCTACAAACCCGGGAAGAGGTGCCTGATGATTGCCTTGTCCCCAAAACAAAGACTATTGCCAGTAAGGAAATAACAGCAAGGGAGCTGAGCACTTTACAGGGCGAACAGTGCAGTGAGGCAATTAAAATAAATGTGATTTTCCAGATCAGGAGAACTCGAGCCTGCTAATTACTCTGCAGCACCTCTTCTTGTCGCCTGCCTTTCCCTGCATCTGTTTTTAGTTTGCAATGCCATTTGCCCTCCCTGGGGTTTCCTGCCCTGGATTTGATGTGGAGACAGCTCCTCTCAGAATTGGGCTGCAAAGCCAGTGTTTATCCTGTGTACAGACAGACCTCAGCAGCAGGCACCCAGGCCATGTGCAATGGGCAACATGTTCCTGATGAGAAGTCGTGGGTCTGGTTTCCGTGTGTGCACCAGGCCTGCAGGCCCCACATCCTGTGCTCCTTTGGAACAGGAGACCCACGCTCGAGCCATAGGACTTCCCTTCTTTGGAAGTGACAAATATTCCAAGTTAAGCTTGACTAACAGGCCTCTTACTATGGATGAAGATGACTTTTTAATTCTTTCTCTGTCTTAGAAAAATCAATGGGAAAATAGTTGCTCTTCGCCTATCTGTTGGTTGTCTCTCAAATTCCATAATCGCTTTCTGAGATTGTTTAATACAACATTGATTTGGGTTGTTCAATTGGCAATTGGGAGTTATATGACTGGGAAGTAGAATATTTTCAACCTCATATTTCATGTTATATTAGTTGAAAACATATTTTTTAAAGATGTGTATTATTAATGACACAATGAAATCTCATTAGCGGATGGGGTTGATAGATGTGGTTTATCTAACATTAAGCAAAAATTGACATCTTGAGGGGAGTATCAAGATTCTGTGATCCCAGACACTGATATTGAACAGGCAGGGGCCAAGAGCAATCCTCTATTGATTAGATGGTGGAAGTAATTATATTTACCGCACTGTTTTATTGGGTGGGGCAGAAGGTGAGGTGGTTCTTCTTTAGAGTAGAGAGAGTGCAATCAACAAAGATGTTGTCAGCGAGAGCCCCAGAGCCAGTGTGATTTTCTCAGGCTTTGCTCTGGCCTTGCCCTGGTACTAATGATTAGTTAGCAAAGCAGTGCATGCTGGAAGGTTCCCAGAACCTTTGTGGTCTCAAGGCTTGCTTTTTGCTAACAGTTTCTTGGTGTGCCTTGAACTAAGGCTATATCCTAGTGTAAGCATTTATTCAATCTTCACCTCACCCCAATCCCCAGAGTTGCTGCTGATACCACTGTCACCGCTGTCCCCATTACCATTACTTTAGCCACTATTTATTTATTTATTTTTGGTGCGGTACTGGGGATTGAACTCAGGACCCTGTGCTTACCAGGCAAGTACTTTTTCTACTGAGCTATATCCCCAGCCCTCAATATTTTTATACTTTATTTTTAATTTTTTTTTTTAACAGTACCAGGGATTGAACTCAGGACCTTGTGCTTGCCAGGCAAGCACTTATACCACTGAGCTCTTTCCCAGGCCCAATCATTACTTTAGCCACTATTATCATTACCACCACCACTCCATTATCACCATCATCGTTACCATCATAACTAGCACCGTTATCACTACCACCATCATCACCTTTGCCACCACTATTGTCACTATTATCACTACCACCACCACCTTCTCACCACCAGGATCACCAGCAAAAGTGCTGCTAGCATGACCATCACGAGCAGTAGTCGCAGCAGCATTGTTACCACCACGGAAGCCACCATCTCCACCACCGTCACTATCATCAGCCTTTACCTACACTCTCAATATCAACACAAATATCACTAATTACCACCAACACCGTGACCAGCAAGTATTGCTGGGCTCCTCACTATTTGTACTACTGCTGCTGCCACTACCTCCCCTGTCATCACTACTATGACCATGGCCATTACAAACATCACCACCACGAATGCCAGTGTCATCAACGCTGCCAATGAGGAAGGAGCAGGCTTAGGAGTTGACTACATGGGTTTGAGTTTCTGCCCTGCCACACTGGTATTGTTACCTGACCCAGAGGGTTGTGATGGTTAAGGGAACAAAACCCAAAGATTGCTAGCCACAGAGCAAGCATACAGTATATGGGAGGTGGTGTTTCAGATCTTTCCTAAAATATAAATCCTTAGCTTTCTTGCTCCTAATGCCTTCAATATCAATGGAGATTTTGGATTTTGACCTCCCTATCTCCCTCCTCCCAGTTTTCCTTCCCTTCCTCTCTTTCTCCTTCCCTCTTTCTCTCTAGATCCTTTGGTTCTGAGACCAAATTGTTTATGAAAAACTTTCATTCATCAGAAATACTATTATCTGAACTAGATGTTGAGTTCCTGGAGGGAAAATTTTGCGTCTAACCTGCTCTACTACATTCTTATCATGGTGCCTGGCAACTGGTAGGCTCACTGGGCTTTGATCAAACACTCATCTAGATTTGTACAACTAGGGCCTTCACATATATTGGGCCTAATTGGAGATTTTATTTTTTCTACTAGAAGTTTAATTCCATAAATGACAAATGCTCAAAGATATTCCTGTAAAGAATTTCTTCGCAGCGTTGTGTATAATCACCAAAAATTACTAGCTGGCCATCAAATCAAGAATTAGTCAAATGTGTTGCTTATCATCTCTGACTATTATTCAGGCATTTTAAAAATAAAGTGAGGTATATATGTAACAAGATTACTTACAGTATATTGTTAAATTTAAAAGGAAGACACAAAAGCAGTAATATGCCATAGATCCTTTCTTTGGTCTTTGTTTACTTTAGTAGGTTATGCAGAAGAGTACAGAGAGATCTACAGATACAAACTATGGAAGCAGTGGGGGGGGCAGAGATTAATTGCTCAGTGCCTTAATCTGGGGTAGAGGAGAGGAGTAATTTTCTTCTTTATATCTTTCTATTCTCTTCTGGATCAGTTTTATTTATTTATTTATTTATTTATTTATTTATTTGCAGAACCGGGAATTGAACTCAGACCCTTGCGCTTGCCAAGGAAGCACTTATTCCACTGAGCCATCTCCCTGGCCCTGGATCAGTTTTAAAAATGAATGCTATTACTTTCATAATCACCAAATGGAGCACAAATAGTACAGCAATTATGCTTTAATGCGGTTGCTCTAGTCTGCTTGCAGGTGTGACTCCTCTGCCAGGAGTGGCTCCCCCTGGAGAAACACAGCTGAGTGCTACGAGGGTGCCCAAAGAAATTCAAATTGAATGAAGTACCCAGTGGTCTTGGACCTCTCCAGACAGAAGGAGCATGGGAGCTGTTTGTCTCTGACAGGAATCCCCTCCTGACTTAAAGCATTCAGCATGAATTTTGTAGGGCACAGGGCTCACTGCCTGCAGAGTGCATCATGCCAACTCTATGCACTTCCAACATTTAGGAACACGTGCCTTTGTTCTAAGACAACAATAGGAAATGTTCTCCAAACGTCCACCTCCACCGGCCCTGCCAGAAGATATCTGTGTCATCTTGTCTGTGGCAGTCCTGTCTTTCCCCACTGGTCCCCAGAACATGGAGTGAAGCATGTTGTGGTTTGGATAAGCTCATGCTCTCAGTTTGGAAGATGGAGCACAATGCTTCATATCTACTTCCTGGGTTCTATTTGGAAAATGGACAGATTTCCAACCCACAGATGCAATCAGTTTCATTCCTCAAAATGTTTATTTTTAAACTGCTATGTAGTAGACCAGTAGTATTAATTAAAGATAATTTCATTCATTCATTCATAATTCATTCATTCATTCGTTAATTTGTTCATCATTTATCATTCATCATTCATTCATCATTTATCCAACAAATGTATATGAGGCACTTCCATGAGCCAGGTGTTGGGCTGTATGCTGTGGACACAGAGAAGGACAGTGAGATCCAGAGAGGAGGAGGACTGTGGACAGGTCATCTGACTACACTTCCTCCTGACACAAGATGTCCAGTAAGCACCGGGCTGTCTGGTTCTTCAAGCATGCAGAGTGGACTCTCTGCTATGGGATTGCTCAAGTCTACGGGGTGCTTGGTGCCAACTCAAGGAAGTCTTCTTTTCTCAGGAAAACGTCTGCATTGATCTTAGAACTCATGGAAGTCTCTCTATGTCTGTGTGGATGGGTTCCAGATATAGAAGGAAGTATGGAGTAGGAGGGAGAAAACAATCAGATGCTCAGGCCTAAGGGGAAAAACCAAACACATCTAATTCTTAACAGGCCCACAGTTCATGGCCTTCCAGAGCTACTTTTATTATTATGATTATTATGATTATTATTATTATTGTGTGTGCGTGTGGTGTGTGTGCAGGGTCTCACTACATAGCTGGAGCTCATAGTGATCCCCTTATTTTTAGCCTCCCCAGCACTGGGATTACAGGTGTGCGCCACCATGCCTGGACTCAGTCACCAGCTCAGTGCACCTTGGGGTGGGGCCAGAGCAGCATGTGGTGCTAGGGATCAAACCCCAGCCCCTGTGCTTACCTAAGCAGGTGCTTAGTCTGCTGAGCTATCTCACCGGCCCTCCAAGCTACTTTAAAAATTATTTCAAAATTGATTAACCTTGACTCAGTAAATCTCCATGAGGCCCTTTTGAGGGGCCTAGGTTGAAAGACACCTGCAAGGAGGAAGCACAGCATGACTTAAACTGTGTATTGAAACTGCGCATCACTCAGTGCTCCATCACTATAATGAAATACCTGAGGTGATGCATGTCTGAAGAGAAACAGGTTATTGTTGCTCATGGTGGTAAAGGCCAGTCCATGGTGAAGGGCTCCCAGTGATTTGGGCTTCTCATGAGGCAGCACACCAGGGCAGGGACGTGCGACAGAACAAACTGCTCACTTCTCAGCCAGGAAGGAAAAAAAAGGCAGGAAAAGGAAGAGCTGGGTGGAGGTCTTGTAATCCCCTCAAGGCCATACCCTCTGTGAGCTAAAGACCCCCCACCACCACACCTCTTAAAGGTCCACCACTCCCTAAGAGCACCCCTTCTCCACAGAGCACCAAATCTTTAACATATAAGCGTTTGTAAGCCACTACCTTCCATCAAACCACAGCAGGTGAATGCATGGTGTGGACAGGCCCTCCTCCCCCACAGAGCAGCATGCCCTTCCTCCTCCTGGGGAGCCAACTCTCCACCTCCACTCCAGCTACCTCTGTGAGGGAGAGGCACCCCTTCTCCAGGCTCTGGAAGCAGAGCTCCAAAAACATGCCCTCTTTGCATTGCCTTGATGGGAAGAGGAACTCAGATAAAGGAAACAGATACCTATCTGCTGTTGGGGAGCTTTGTTTCCACAAATGATCTATGGTTCCAGAGGAGGAGTTAGAAAACAAATTATTGTGTCTCTTGCCCCAGACAGGTCTTTAGTGGTGCCGACTGCAGAGAGGAGATGGGGAAGATTAGCGGGT
Organism: Tympanoctomys barrerae; assembly: GCA_002564285.1. NCBI lineage: Eukaryota > Metazoa > Chordata > Mammalia > Rodentia > Octodontidae > Tympanoctomys > Tympanoctomys barrerae. The sequence goes on along the minus strand of NDGN011545856.1, from coordinate 12,053 downwards.
ACCTCACAATAGCTCTGCGGTACAGGAAAAGTGTCTTAAGTTTATCTATTGTTAAATGATATAATTTATCGCCGCTGAGGGTTAAGGAGCAATCCCAGTTCTTTCCTACTTCTGGAGCAGAGATTTATAAGATGATGCCCAAATTTAGACATTGAGGCGCTGCCGGCAGAAACATCCCCAAAGGCGCATGGCTGTGTGCGTTGGAAGCCAAGTCAGTCACAGAGCTAATTTGAGGCTCTCCTCTGAAACTATATTTGCTTTCTGAGTGCATGGTGAGTTTTCATTGGGGCTCTGACCAGCTGACAGCTATGCGAGTTTGTAGATACCAGTAATTGCATATAGATAACCTTGATGGTTGACCTCGTCAGAGCCAGGCCTGGCTGCTTCCCATTGTTTCTGGTTTTGCCAGTTGATACTAAACTGCTGCTGGATGAATTTATATATTAAGAATTTGCTGCAGTGGGAATTGCTTATCATTCCCTGGTCTATCCTGTAAGCTTCTATTTACTTGACGTAGTGAGCTGGGAATAAAAGCCGTGATTTGACTGTTCAGTTGGAGTAGCAGAAGGCGGTGTGTTGGAAAAGCTTTATTAATTTCTCAAAACAAAGGAAGGTATGGGGGAGAGCACGCTTTTGCTTTATCCTCATCATGAAGAAAGGCCTTCGTCTCACCAAGCCGCTGAGGCTGTGTGAATTGGTTCCCAGCCGTCTTCTTAGTGTTTAATTTAGCTTAAAAGCAGAGTATGAATTGAGCTCCGCACGGTTGCCAGCATGAAGCCCCTGTGTTTTAAGGGAAGAGTTGGAAGCTGTACAGAATTTATGTTTAATTCAGAGAGATGCTTTAAAAAGTCTCTAAGAGGGAAAGGTGAGCATGATCCCGTGGCAAAGGGACAGCAGGGGACAGGGCCACATAAAGAGGGGTTCAGTTAAGCAGAGTGTCTGTATCTGGCTCTTGGCTATTTAGGCATGGACTTGCCAGCAGAATATTAATGCCTGGAACTTCACGGTGGGCTCTAAGGCCATCTCTACTTTCTTTTTATTCTCTACTCAATTGTTGAAATGTCAACAGTGAACATGGATTACTTTGCAATCAGAAAAAAAGAAAAGATGAAACTGTTGAGAAGAATATTTTCTAGAAGCCATGTTTCCAGCCTTTTGGAAGCTGATCTGTATTTCTCCAGGCTCTCTTCTGCAGGCTTTGAACTTTTTAGTTGGTACAGAGAGGGCTTAGGCAAAGATAAGTCCAGATTCCCTTCAGAGGTGGAGAGGCAGAGGGTGGCATCGTTGACAGAAGAGGAGGAATAGTAAGCACAAGCCAAACAAGCACCCAAGTTACCACTGCCTGACTAGCAGGATATAGATGGCTAATAACGTGGGGCCCACTTGGAGGGCCTGGGCTTGGGCAACGGTGGGGGCAGGAGCTCCAGAGGCCTGGCTGCCAAGCGACCGTGTGTCACTGTTCAGCTGAGGGATCTGCCTTTGATGCTTTCAACATCAGAACATCAGAGCTGTTCTTCATCCTGAGAAGGAAGGTTCAGGTTAGTCAGCCAGGGCAAATAGCTCAAGGGAAATTTCATTTTCTCTTTGTCGGGCCCCCCACTTTCATCTGCTGGGATGTACATTCTGACTACCACATGGAGAGAAGAAGGCTTGCTGGACCCAGGCGGGCACAGCCAATTTGGGTCCTGATCAGGGAGCAGGTGCCCACCTGGGTGCTGAAGGCTTTATGGGGAACCAGGGCACAGGTCAACCCTGGGAGAAGGGGCCCCTGCTGGCCCAAGGTAACCTTTCCATCCTGTTCTCTGCAGTCTCTGGGGGGGACTGGATGGGGAATTTTTCAGCCCTGTCCAGCCCAGCCAGTTTGGCCTCCTTTCCATGAAGGATAGCCCTGTGTGTGCTTGTGTCATTGACAGTGGCATGTTGTCCCTGGAAGGAAGAGCCCAAAGGGCATGCAAGGAAGACAGTCAGTGCCTCCCTGACACTGTCACCTGTGATGAGTGGAAACAGAGGTCTTGAGTTCCAATTCAGATTCTGTCCCTATTGTTTGTTTAAACCTGAGCAACTTACTTCATTGTTCTCTTACTTTTCTCACTTTAGAATTGGTATGGGATTGCTATCTGCCCTGTGGGGTTGTTACGAAGACCAGATGGAGTTAATGTGTACACAGTGCCAACTGCCCTGGCTGCCCTTAGAAGTGGCGCATGAGCATCAGCTATCATTAAAAACATCCATTTGATATCCATTTGAACACAGTCCAGAAATCCTCAATATTTTAAAAGCAACTACAAAGATGAAGTGAAGCACAAATAATGTTTATGAAGCAAAACTGTGACTGAAAAAAAAAAAAGAAGGCAGCTTAGCCAACTTTCCTGCCCATCCCCCAGTGAGCGTTGAGCATGCTACGGTTTTGAGTACTGTGTTCCTTTTGTAGGAATGACCTCTTCTGGGATGCAGTTCTTGGGGCTTCAAATCCTCTACATGAGGTAGGGTCTGCAGGGAGAGAGGAGGTGGTGTGGGATGGATGTGAGAGATGAGAGAGCAGATTTCATGCGGGGCTGAAAATGAAGCCAGGGATTGGGAACCCTTTGGTCCAGAATGAAGTGTTGATCAGAGGAAGAACATTGGCAAGGTAGAAGGAGCCACCAGACTGTGAGCTCTCAGCAGGCCACCAGTGGCATCTCCAGGGTCTGCTGAGGACAGGCATGGTGATAGGGAAGGTAAGAAAATGGGCTTAACCTTGGGCTTGAAATGATTTGCCCTCCAGCCCACTGAATGGTACCTGTGAAATTTGGAGGTCCTAGGTGTTTGCAAGAAATATGTTCGGAGGATGACAGCAGGTGGCCTGAGGCTGGCTGGGCAGGAGGAGGAGAGATAGGACTGCCTCTCTCTCCTCCTGTGGGAGCCCAGCATGGCGTAAGAGTGGTGGCCACCCACATTACAATAACTGTGGCTGGTGAGCCTCCCTCACTCAGGACCACGAAAGCATGAAAATCTCATGCCCACCACTTGAAATGATTAATTTATTCAATCAACAACATTTGTTGAATATTGGCTATATGTAGGGAACCATGTATACAAGGTGATAAAAATAGATTTTGCTAGAATTATCTAGAAGCTCACATCCAAGGCTTTTTGTACTGAGAAAGACCAAAGAACATGTTCAAAAATGCAGATTCCTGAGCTTTAATAAATTGCTTCTCATCTAGTGATTTGAGCAAGGGTCCTGGCCATCTACAGCTGGACGGGTGCAGATTTTGCCTGGTGAGGTCAACCAGGTATAGCACACTAGCTAGTTACTACTAGCTAGTCTATCTAGTTACTACACCTGAGTACTCACTGCTTACCTGGCACTGGGTTAGGCACCCTGACCTTACTTAATTCCTGAGTATTCAAAAGAATTGGGCTCAGCGACAATTCAGAGTATCTATTTCAAAATTTTTGCACAGTCTCTGTTCACTGGCATAATAGGTCCAATTGTCGTAACATTGACAGCGGACGAAGCACAGCATGTATCATGAGCCAGCATCTTTCTAAATGTTACACCTGCTTCATTTAATCATGAGTCTGTGCAGCAACCTACAGGACTGCTGTTATGAGAGTGCCCATTTTACAAATGAGGAAACTGAGTCACAGAAAAGGTTGCTTATCCAATCTGTGCAGCTGGAGTGGTGAGCCTGACTTTCACCCTGGCGGTCTAGTTCCCTAGCCTGTGTACACAACTATCCCAGGATCCGTATGTTAGAGAACACATGGCATTTTTATGTTCTCTGGTGCAGAGCGGGGAGCTTGAGGGTGAGGCTGAAGGAGGGAAGGCCCTCTCCCAGCAGGCTGGCTGCCCTGTACAGGGTCTCACATAACTTCAGTAATGAGAGAAGGGACAAGGTGGCGCTGATGAGCCTGGTGACTGATGATGGCTGGCTGGCTGGATCTCAGGGAGTAATTAGAACATTAAAAACAAGTGAGCAGTAACAAAGAAGAGAGCTTGGAGAAATGAGTTCGTCTGGCATGGATTTGGCCAAATTTTGATTTTTACTAACAAATTAGAGAGGCTCATCTGTAGTTAGAAAAAAGGTTGGGAAGTGCTGGGCAGGGCACCTCAGGGAAGGGAAGGGGTCTAGGGCTGCCTCCCGTGGATGCCAAGTTCTAAGGGGCTAGCGTTAGCACTGACCTTCACGGTCGCCTGATGCATTCACAGGGGTGAGTGGAACTCACAAAACTTACATCCTGGGGGCAGAGATGATGCTGTGGCACTTCCTGGCAGCAATTCTGATGTCTTTTGTCATTCTGAAAGTCTGAACCATGGCTCAGCATTTTCCCACAGCGAGGGAAGTGTTTTCATTCCTATCCCCAGGAGTTGGTTGGATCCAACAGAAATGTGCTGATTCTGTAAAAGTCCCTGAACTCCAAGAGCCCAGGGTTCGCTCTTACCAGTGGTGGGGCTACTGCCTTCTGCCACCTCACCTACTGCCCCTGGAGGCTCCCAAGGTCCCCAAAAGGGGACCTCCTGATATTTGGCTTGTAAAACATACAAGCACCTGGCATGGTGGAGGCTGCCTGGGAGCTGCAGAAACTTGCCCCATCTTTCCCCTGTATGAAAAGGGACTGCTTCCTTCCAGTGCTGAGGCAATGCCACACCTGCAGCTCAAGACTGAGGGCTCTGCGGGGCCATGAAGCCATTTGCCTTTCTGTGGAAGATGTATGAGTCACATTCCAAACTTGTGTTGAATGATTCTGAGGCATCTGCAGATTCCAAAGCAGCCAGTGTACTCCATTTACCAACCCAATTAAACCTGACCATTCCCTGCTGCAATACAAATATA